>JAJOOS010002362.1:0-66449 GCA_029582725.1 Solanum chiquidenum
ATAAGGTTCATGCGGAATTATAGGCATGAACAACTCAACTCAAGGACTCAATGATAATCCTCATCTCAAGATTTCTCGACTCATATGGTTCATGCGGAATAATGGACATGAACTACTCAACTTAAGGACTTCATGGGTAATATGTAATAGTTCCATGATTAGGAATATATAATCTCAGAAGGGTTTGGAACTCAATACTCAAGACTTAGAACTTGAATATACTACTCCTCTCAAAGATACTCAACTTATAGAGTTCATGCGGAATTTATGGGCATGAACGACTCGACTCGAGGGTCTACATAACAATATGGAACTCATGTATCCGACTCTTCTCATTATTATACTTACTTCCTCAAAACTTAGCTCAAATCGATAGTTGATCTCAAAGGATTCACAATTTAACTCAAACACTTTCGTGAACTCTACTCTTAACTCTCTCTTGAATGTGAATTATGAATTCAAGAGTTATGGTTCATGATATGAAGGATATCGTGATGATAAATTAGACTCATGAATACATTCTCATCATTCTCATACTCACTTGCTCGAGTCTCGAAACAAGTTACTAGAAGTTGTAAAAGACTTCACAAAAAAACTTAAAGGGGCTTTCTTAGAATGTTCGAAAGAATTCTCAAAAACTTAACTCTTAACCCTACCTTGAATTTGAATTATTAATGCAAGGTTATGATCATGTTATGAATGATTTCTAGGTGTTTAGAAGTGGCTTAGACTGTTTAACTCAAACGAAGCAACCGATTTCAAACTAGACAGGGCAGGCGACCCTGGCATACTGAGTGGCGCGGGTCACCAACCCCTAAAATTCAGAGCATAATTTGGGGGGCACTGGCTGGCGCAATGCGCCAGGCCCAACCCAGAAAACCCGATGAATTTCCTTGCTCATTTTCTCACCCTAACTCGCCTAGAATCGAACGGTTTCTTCCCCAATCACTTGGATTCGATTACTTAACATAAGTACACTCTAATCTAATCAATACAGCCCTCAAAACACTCACTTCCATCTCAATAAATTATCAAAACCCCAAAACAACAATATTTAGGATGAACTTCAAGAACTCTAATCTTTCAACTTCAAGAATGAAATTTCGCTGAAAATAACATGATTGGCGTGTCGGTGAACAAACCCAACACTATGGAAGCTTACATACCTCTTATGGATCAAACCCATGGCGAAAATCCGCGACAAAACTCAAGAACCGCGATGAACGCCTTGATCCTCTCCTCTTTTCTCCTCTTCTTTTCTCTTCTCTCAAAATCCTAACTTATTTTTATGAAGCGTAAACTAATCCAATCAGTTTTGTCCCCAAATTAATTACCAAAAACGAATTTAATTAATTGGGTAGTGAAAAGACCATAATACCCTTCTAAAATCCGGTTTTGACTGTCCTTATCTAGACAACCCAACTTTGAATGGACATATCTCCCTCATACAAACTTGAAACTAAGAAAACTCGATGGAGTTGGGAAGATAATTCAAAGATATTTCCTACGGTATCTGGTAGCACACCTAACTCATCCTAAGTTAGGAGTTACGGTTTTTTGAAGTCGACCCAAACTTTCCAAAGATATTTCCTAACTTAACTTTGTCAAACTTTCCAAATTTGATTATTTCCAAAAACGGATTCTTTTCTATTCTTAGTCTTTCTAGTTCTTTCAAAAAGCAAGGTGTTACAATATCTCCCCCTTGGGATCATTCGTCCCCGAATGACGGCTGGACTGGGTAAGAGACGGGGTTACTCTTATCATCTATGTCATACTAACTAGAATTGTCCGCATTACTATTCGAACCCAACTAAGAGCTTTCATTTTAACTATTTCTCATAGAAAACCTCATCTTTTTCTTCCTCCTCATTAACAACCTTAGACGGAATAAACACACAATCACTATCACGATAAGATCATAAACCTCTTATTTCTAACATCACTCCACTACTTAAAGAACCTCTAAAAATATATCCCCTAAACTCTTTGGAACTCATTACTATCTTACTCTCAAACACTTGACTTGATTTCTCATCTTGTCATCTCCCCCTTGGGTCTAAAGATGACACTTGAAAGCTATGGACCTATACCATCAGCTCTAAACTGGTCTACATCTTCTTTTACTCTAACACTAGGGAGAAAGTTATTTCATGACTACCGAACTCTCAATAGGCAGGTACTAAGACCTCTTTCTAAGGAGTTTATCATAACCTCTTAATGCTCTAGTTACTCTTGTAACTTAGCCACACTTCACTGCCCTTATCTAAACGTTAGAGTCTCTCACTTGTACCACTCATATTTATTGCAGCTTATCACCTCAATTCCTCACCTACTCTATATCAAGTCTTCTAGATCAAATCTCAAGACTAACATCATCACCGTCATGTTGCCATTCTTTTTATCATGACACTCATCTCGAATTCAAGCTTAATATTTATGACTAAACCCGAATATGAATATGATTGCTCGCTTACTATACAACTTACAACTACTAGATACAAATTTAGAAACACTCGTCCACTAGGACCTTATGACAAATAGTCAATCCTCACCTCTTACTATTCATACTTACAATTTACTATCATATTTCCAATCACAACTTAAGTACTATTCACTCATTTACTATACATCAATGCCTAATCAGTTCTATATCACTTTGAATATTATGGCACTCCCTCAAAATCATAAGACTAGCTTAGATCTACCACCTCATGAATACTCCTGCTCTTCTATTCAAAACTTACACCTAGTCATTTCCTACACAATGACACTTCATCACCAACTCCTTTCTAGCTACAACACACTCTACCTCCTATGATGGAATCTTCACAATTCATCACTTCTTAGTCTACCCATAATGGAAAACTCTTCATTAGTAACTTATTAGGCGCATGACTATAATAACATAGCTCTTCAAAACATTATCTCTCTTTCTTAGATCACTAAACCTCTGCACACTTTCCTCTAACTCTGGGCTCTTTCACTACTATTGCTAATGATCTCGTAACTCATGCTACCTTTTAGGGTGAAAATCTTACCCAAGCTCTAAAATACTTCTTAAAAAGGATCTCAGCTGAAACAAGGCTTAAGGAAAAGAGTACAACTCACTTTTAGCTTAAATGCATGATTCATATGACTATGGGTGCATTCCTCTGAAACTGAACACTTACTCACTTATGGGCTTTTCTCAAGACCCTTCGGAGTCACATGACTTCCTCAAGATTTTTGCTAAGAATAACTCATTGATAAAAGGCTAACTTTTCCTTTTCAACCGCCTTTAGTATTACGGGTAGTCGAATATTTCTGAGAAACGCACGAGCATGAATGAATCTCTATAGCATAGCTCTATTACACGATTAAGAGTATGAAAGAATGGAAACTTTTCTTAAATGCATGTAGTCCCTCGTTTATAAAAGTGAGGGCCTCACAACCATAACCAAGACCCTACTAACACGGCTTCATAGACACCCTAGGACACTTGAAGTCTAGGCTCTGATACCAGGTTTGTAATGATCCGAGGCCTACACCCTGGACATAGCCGGCACTCGAAAACCATTGTTGGTCCCCAAGCGAACCCTCTTCTTGGCTAACTACAAGCGGAAGACTAACTTAAGCATACAAAGCTTAAAACAGAATAAAAATTCATGAAACTCACATACAAAGCTTTAACTCGAATGAAAAACTCTGAATAAAAATAAATTATTCAACTCGCCATAAAATAGGCAATTAAGACTTTAAAACATTTAACAAAATAAATGAACAGACTTCTAAAACTCTACTATCTATCTATGAAGCCTCTAAATGATAAAGATGGAAGTCGGGACAAGACTCACGACATCCTAACAACTGATATAACTGAAAGTAAAAATGAAACCCTCCGAAAGTAAGGAGGCTCACCATACCTAACTCGAACACCATATGGTATCAACGAAGCTCCTGGTGATGACCCTAAATACATGTATCTGCATCATAAAATGATGCATGCCAAATGGCTCAATACGTGAAATGTACGAGTATGTAAGGGGAAATCTAAAGCATAAACATAAGTTTGAACTTGATTTAAAGGAAACATACTTACCTCTTTTCAAACTTACTCAACTCAAGGAATACTCAAGGATACTCAAAACTACTCAAACTAACTTAACTCAGAAGTACTCAAGGATAAGTTACCCAACTCGGTAATAAGGTTCTCAATTAAGTGAAACTCAACAATAAGGCACTCGACACAATGAAGCACATATCAACTGAAGATACACAACTCGAAGGTACTCAACTCAAGATACTCAACTCGGAAGACACAACTCATGATACTCAAGGATAAAGCAATAGTAAAAGATGCAATATATATGGAAAGTTGTAAAACTGTAGATAGCAACTCAATGTATTAAAAAATATAATAATACTCAGTGTGTATATATAAATACAATATAACTTTGTGAGAGTTTCTCTAACCGACAATCATCACTATGAGCTATGTGATGATACATCGTCTCACCCACGCTGCCAGAACTGTCATATACTTTGCCAATGTATAAGAACTCTCAACTACGTGGATCCACTAGTCTGTGCTAAAAAGCACTAAAGAATCATCTAAAAAGTATGACTATTTTCTACCCACGTCGGCTACATAGTTTATGGAGACTTGAGTTATCTGAACTCATCCCCATAACGGTGCTCAATACTACTCCCAAAATATACACAACTCATATGTTTTAAAAACATAGCTCTTTCTGTGGTTTGATATTATTACTCAAAATCTTTCTCTAAAAAGAGATGTTACTCAACTGCTCAAAACTCTTTTGGAAATCTCAGTTTCCTCTTCTTTTAGATATGAAAACATTTACTAATTGGAATACTTAATTTCCATATATCATTTTTAGGAAAAATGAACTCGACTCTACTCTTTCTCAACTCAAGTGCTCAAGTCTTAAAAAAAGTTTAGAAAAATTTATAAAAAGACTTTTCAAAATAGGGTTCATTCCGAATGATGGACGTGAATGACTCAATTTAAGGTTTTCAATAACCATACAAAGAACTCGATACTCATAATTGAACAACACAGAACTTCAATGATACTACTCATTTCGAGAATGCTCAACTCATAAGGTTCATGCGGAATTATAGGCAGGAACAACTCAACTCAAGGACTCAATGATAATCCTCATCTCAAGATTTCTCGACTCATATGGTTCATGTGGAATAATGGACATGAACTACTCAACTTAAGGACTTCATGGGTAATATGTAATAGTTCCATGATTAGGAATATATAATCTCAGAAGGGTTTGGAACTCAATACTCAAGACTTAGAACTTGAATATACTACTCCTCTCAAAGATACTCAACTTATAGAGTTCATGCGGAATTTATGGGCATGAACGACTCGACTCGAGGGTCTACATAACAATATGGAACTCATGTATCCGACTCTTCTCATTATTATACTTACTTCCTCAAAACTTAGCTCAAATCGATAGTTGATCTCAAAGGATTCACAATTTAACTCAAACACTTTCGTGAACTCTACTCTTAACTCTCTCTTGAATGTGAATTATGAATTCAAGAGTTATGGTTCATGATATGAAGGATATCGTGATGATAAATTAGACTCATGAATACATTCTCCTCATTCTCATACTCACTTGCTCGAGTCTTGAAACAAGTTACTAGAAGTTGTAAAAGACTCCACAAAAAAACTCAAAGGGGCTTTCTTAGAATGTTCGAAAGAATTTTCAAAAACTTAACTCTTAACTCTACCTTGAATTTGAATTATGAATGCAAGGTTATGATCATGTTATGAATGATTTCTAGGTGTTTAGAAGTAGCTTAGACTGTTTAGTATCAAAAGGGATTGAAGGTACATTTTACAATAACTCAAACGGAGCAACCGATTTCAAACTAGACAGGGCAGGCGACCCTGGCATACTGAGTGGCGTGGGTCACCAACCCCTAAAATTCAGAGCATAATTTGGGGCGCACTGGTTGGCGCAACGCGCCAGGCCCCAACCCAGAAAACCCGATGAATTTCCTTGCTCGTTTTCTCACCCTACTCACCTAGAATCGAACGGTTTCTTTCCCAATCACTTGGATTCGATTACTTAACATAAGTACACTCTAATCTACTCAATACATCCCTCAAAACACTCACTTCCATCTCAAGAAATTGTCAAAACCCCAACACAATAAGATTTAGGATGAACTTCAAGAACTCATCAAGAACTCTAATCTTTCAACTTAAAGAATGAAATTTTGATGAAAATAACATGATTGGTGTGTGGGTGAACAAACCCAACACTATGGAAGCTTACATACCTCTTAGGGATCAAACACATGGTGAAAATCCGCGACAAACCTCAAGAACCTCGACGAACGCCTTGATCTTATCCTCTTTTCTCCTCTTCTTTTCTCTTCTCTCCAAACCCTAACTTGTTTTTATTAAGCGTAAACTGAATCCAAACAGTTTTATCCCCAACTTAATTATCAAAAATGAATTTAATTAATTGGGTAGTGAAAAGACCATAATACCCTTCTAAAATCCGGTTTTGACTTTCCTTATCTTGACAGCCCAATTTCGAATGGACATATTTCCCTCATACAAACTCGATACTGAGCAAACTCGGTGGAGTTGGAAAGATAATTCAAAGATCTTTCCTACAGATCTTTCCTACGGTATCTGGTAGCACACCTAACTCATTCTGAGCTAGGAGTTATGGTCGTTTGAAGTCGACCCAAAACTCATACTTAGCTTAACTTTGTCAAACTTTCCAAATATGATTATTTCCAAAAACGATTTCTTTCCAATTCTTAGTCTTTCTAGTTCTTTCAAAAAGCGAAGTGTTACAAGTGTCTTGGAATTTCAAAATTTGAGGGGCCTATGTATTTTTTAGCAGTAATAGGTTATAGATTTTTTTTAGAAAAAAATAGAGTAAGTATTATTTATAAGAAAGAATATTTTTTCATTTAAAAAGAGAAAATATTAGAAGAAACTTGGCACATTTGGATTATCAATTGAAAAAGAAACTAATAATTTTGCATCTCAAAGAACTAGACAAATTAACTTTGTAAATAAATATATTACTGTAATTTATTTTTTAAAATTTAAGGTCTTTTTTCGATTTAAGCCAATAATGTGTTTGAGCCATCCCTGTAATAATCTCTTCTACCACAATTCATGGGTCAACTTTCACTAACAAAAAAACAAAAGTATATTAGTGAATACAATTAGATATTGTGTCAAGACAATAATTAGCAATCATTTGAAAAATCTATCCTAAGATGGGATTATAACGAGCTTCACAATGAAGCCATAAGGCATGAGAGTTTTTGATAACAATAATTAGGAACCAGCTTATAACTTTGGTATAACAAAAACATATGTATTATTCTGTCACTTTACCCTTTTTTCATTTGGTTTTTTGTTGGTCGGGTTACACTAATGCTAGATTATTAATGGTGTAGTGGAATAATTAAACAAGGGCACGAGTGCACCACTTACATACATAAACATAATAGCCAACCAATAATACGTACTATGTTTGCTCCAGTCTATGTCAACAGATTTTTAGTGAAAATAGTTCTACATATGCGTAGAAGCAAAGTCAGAATTTTAATTTTATGAGTTCTCAATTTTAAATTAGTAAAAGAGGATAGAATAGATGATTTTTTTTTATGTTTGTGGTTTATTAGATAATGAAGTGGGTGAATTTATTGAAAATAAAATTTCTATTTGAGACAAAATACACTAAAATATATTTTCTCCCAAAATCTTTTTTAATTTATTGAATTTCCTTATACATATATAGATTTTCTTTTCTAGTGAAATGCATGGCAGCAGAATTCAATAGACATCTTAGATCATAAATTCAAATCTTAGAAATAATATTTTAATATTTGTTGAACTCCGGCAATATAACAATATTTGTTGACATTTATGTTCTCTAATTTTGGGCGTACACAATTAATTAGAGATTTAAACTTATATAAAGTTGTATAAGTAAACACATGTATCCTACGCGACAATTTTCATTTTATGTAGCCTTCTACATTGCGTCACGTAAGACACGTGTGTCTACTTGTTTAATCTTATACAAATTTAAATATCTAGTTATGCACATTCAAAACTATAAAACAAAAATACTAGCTAAAACTAAGTTAAAAACATGACTATATATGATGTTAATTGTAATATATAAATTAAAAATTATGACTTCGTATCTGACATGACGTTGGTGGAGAGGTAAAAGAGATGGGGAAGGTGAAAATCCCTAGAAAATGGAGGAAAAGAATGAGTAGTAAGTAGAGTAATAAGAGAAAGCATGGTGTTGACAAAGACGAGACGCTGTATATTCCTTCGAGAAAAAGAGGCACGCACGAGCTTCAATCACTCTTGCTTTTTCTCTAAAAGACATTCCACTTTTTCCCTACCTTATCCCCACATTCTTTTTCTTCTCAACTTTCTCTATTTGTATCTATGTATCTATCTTCTTTTGAAAAATCCATTTTTCTTCCCCCTTCCTTTTTGCCATCACCCTCTTTACTCTGGTTGGGGTCGGTTCGACTATAAGGTCACTAAATTAATGATTTGGAATAATTTTAAGTAATTATAATATTCTTTCTTACGTGACTATCTATTTTGTGACAATGAACATGAACTCACATTACTATTCTTATATTTACCTTTATCATTCTCCTTTCACAATTTTTTTTTCTATTGTTATTGAATATTTTGAAGTCTTTCAAGGCATTATGGTTGGCGGCCTCTTCCTCAAAAGGCAGGACTGAAACGGTCAAACCTTCTACATTATGTAAAATTTGTTGTTGTTTGTTTACAAAAGATCGAATTTGCTTTTTGGTGACTTATCTTTTTCAAATTTCAAGAATTGTAACAAGTTAATACTGTTTTAATATCATTATATCAACTTATCAAATTCAACATTATTTCAATATCATTATATCAATTTGTCAATTCTTGAATCTGATTTTATTATTTTTATGAAGTTTGATTTTAGACCTCAAATCTTGTTGAGACGATCTTGACTCTGTCCACGAAATTTGGAAGGAGATTAACATATAAAAAATGACTCATAAATATCCTTTCTTCACTTATCTAAAAATATTCTAAATCTACTACCACTACCACTACCACTACAACAAAAACAACCTCTAGCGGCAATAAACATACACATTAACAAAGAGTGATAAAGTCTTTATCGGCATTAGTTAATTGTTATTGGATCCAGTGTCGCTATAGGCTTTAGGGACATTTACAAAGAGTGCTAAATGCCACTAAAAATACATTTTTAGTGACAATTAAGCTATTGTCGTTAATTAATTGGCGTTAAAGATCATTTTTGATGTAGTGTACATTTTTTGGCTCAACAATACTCTTCAAACTCACACTATGTGTTTTTAGTATGGAGGAATATATATTTTCAATAAAAAAAAAATCAGGTTTTTCATGTTTGGTTAGAAAGTATTTTCTATAGGATAAATAAGTTTCTTAAAAAAATGAAAAAAATAACTTCCTTAATTAAAATAGGAAAAACAAGTTACACAGCATGACATTACGAGTTCATTACTTTTCCCCCACCCCCTCCCCTTGACCATCCCCCCCGGCCCAAACTCCCCACTCCTACTTCTATAGTGTTTTGTAGATATATAACATATAACTATTATTGAAGAATTGATAAGTTTGATGGTCACTCAACTATCAATTTTTTCCACAAAAAGTCACTCAACTTTCATTTTCAACTCAAAAGTCACTCAACCTATTTAATTTATTTTTTTCACTAAAATTTTCTAACATGGAATTTTTATTTTTAATCAAAATTTTAAGAATCAAATATATATTCATTTAAACTATTTAATGACCCTCCCCATTTAATCCGATCAGCTAAAAATATAATATTGAACTTCTGATAGTTTCATTTCGGATTTCATAATTTTAACTATTTTAAAAAAAAAAATCTCACCATAAAATTGGTAAAAAAATGATCATTAAAGCAAAGATATTAAAAAAGAAAGATTATTTTAATGGTCATTTATTTAAAATTGAATGACCATATATACGAGTAATCAACTCAATCCTATGCTTAGAGATTTTAAGTAAGAATTAGAAAATATAAGTAAGCACTAGAAAGATAAAAATTTGGACCTCTTTATTATTCTAATGATTAATATGGACCTGATTGGAACAATATTCAAATCACTTTACCATTAATTGACAGTGCTACAAACAATTTTAATTGAAGGAAATGTTTTTGCATCAACTTTTTGAATGAAATACGTTGGCATAATTTAATATGTAAAACGAATGACAACTCATAGATTGGTAACGTCAACATCCAAATTCAAGTTGAAGGATTTAGTTAATCATTTCACAAATATGTTTGAATGCTAGCTTCTTTGAGGAGTAAACGATGAAAAATTATGAGTTCATACCTACAAAACTTATTGTTTTACCAAATCTATTTTATTTGTTTACATTAATTTGGTTTCAAACTTGGAGTCTGTTTATCAACTGGTGAGAATTTTATTACTAGCTCATAAGTATTAAGTAATATACATTGTTAGTGCAGTTTTGACACCAGCCTATCATAAGCTTTATCTATGGTAATAGATAACATATCTTACTTTCAAGATTTCAAATCACATATTTTAAGGAGACTTACCCATAAATATGCTTTAGATAATAATCTGATACTATGAAAAATTATTTACACTGAAGGTATACAAAACTTAACCTCATTAATTTTCCTCCTAAAAATTGACAATATTTCATAGAAGACCGATTCATTCTTTTAAAAAAATATTCTATGATATCCACATGTGATATCACATACAAACATAGTATTAGGGAGGAGTGATTCATTCCTTCAAAGAAAAAATACCCATCACTCTCCCTAACGTGCGGGAATGATTCTTTTTCATATGTCAAACACGTGACAATTCTTTTTTAATATGAGTGGCGGTGAGATTCGATCTCAGGACCTTTGCCTCCTCTGAGGCCATGTTAAAGTGTGTAATCATCTCAACTAAAAGCTTAAGCGGTTAGAGTTAGCACACTTTTATTATCTAATTGTACTTTCAACACAAGGATATGTTTCGTATATATCATATGAATGATTTTCTAACTTATTTTCTGATGTTCGATTGGTAAGAGAAAATATCATCGTAAGAACATTTAGGTGAAATCTAAAAAAAATACTATGACATGCACTATAACAGAAAATAATATAATCGGGAGCTGATCTTGCATCTGGGACAACGTGGGGAGTCAAGTCTTGAGTTATAATTTCAAGGTCAAAAATTGGGTTCTAGATCTAAGTTTGAAGTCAAATTCGAGGGTTGGGCTCACAATTCGGATCTAGGATCATGTTCGAGTTCTGAGTCAAGGTTGAGAATGGAATCCTGAATTAAGGTCAGATAGTTGGGTATTGGGTTGGGGTTAGGGTTGAGTACGGGAGTTGGTTCAAGAGTCGGGTCTAGACCTCGGCCGCCACCCGAGAATTTGACCTAGGATCCAGATCCTGACTACAACCTGAGATCCAACTCTAACCAAGGACCTAACTTCGGACCTCGAACCATAACCCAACTATTAACCCCGATCGAAGACTCCAACCCAAAAATTGACTCGCGATTTAAAACATGGCCCTGAACCAAGACCCTACTCTTAATGCTGACCTAAAACCCAATCTTAACATGAGACCCGACTCCTGACTCGTACCTAGACCCAACTTTTGATCCAACTTCAAATTCGGGATACAAGCTCGACTAGAGATCTAACTCTCAATCCTGACTCGGGACTTGAATTTCAACCCAAATTGTGGCTTGACATCCGACCTCGATCCAGGACCCAAGATCCAACCTCGATTTAGGACCTGAGACCTAACTTAAGACCTTACTCTTACCCCCCCCCCCCAACCCAGGTGTCAAATTCTGGATATCAAGGTTGGGTCACGGGTCAAATTGAGAGTTGTGTACCGAGTTAAGGTTGGATCTCAGTTCTCGAGTTAGAGTCCGGTTAAAAGAGAATTTTGGAAAATGTCTTCCTTATTTCAGGTAAGGTTTTGGAAAATGATTTCCAAATGGACTTATTTTACTCAAATTTCAGAAAAATAGACTCCCTACATGAAAAAAGGAAGACATTTTTCTGAAATTTGAGTAAAATAAGTCCATTTGAAAATCATTTTCCAAAACCTTAAGCAAACCAAACAAGAAACGGTTGGAATTGCCATTTAATTTGCTAAAAATTGTTATCATAATTATTGAATATAGTAATAAATTGAAGAAAAAGGGAAAGAAATCTCATATGGCCAATAATGTTTATTTTCAATGGTTAAAGAGATCCTTTGTTTTTTGACAATTCGAAAAGGGAGTCAAAAGAGCATTTTGGTAAAATCCGACAAAAGCTTAAGCCTTTCTCCAACATATGTCCCTTCCCTTTCTTCCTTTTTCACTTGCAACCAACCCTTCATGTTCAAAATACAGGTCAAGGTGCATTCTTGTAATTATTCAACAATTCTATGCCCTTTTTCATATTCTCAATACTCCTTCTATTTAACTCTCAAATTCTCACTACCAAACCCTATCTACCCAATCCCATATATCTTCATTTCAAATTCTCAAAACTAAAAACTCTTGGAAAAAAAAAACACCTTATTGCAAATTAATTTGGTAAGTTCTCTTTGAAACATTTTGTTAATTATTCATATTTTATGTCTCATGTTTCATGGTTCCTCTCTTCTTCTTTTGGTAAATTACCATTTGCAACATTATGCCCATTTATACTCATCTTGCAGGTATATAAAAGTCTGTTAGGATTGACTTTTGACTAGTAAACTCTAACTTATGATTTATTTTTATTATTTTAGCTTAAATTAAGTGTTTATCTAAACACTTAAAATAAGTCAATCTAAACAGACTCTAAGTCATGAGTTGTTCATTATACAAATTTGTAGTGCTCTCTTGTATGTGTTCATAATGATGATGAGAATGTAGGAACATTTTTATAGTTATATTAAAATGTCAGATTTATATATCTAAAGATTCCACATAGAAAACTGAGATTATTTTAGCTTTTAGTTCATCACTTTTAAAAAAAAAAAAATCAAGAAACTTTTTCTTTTGTAAAGCACCAAATCCCAAGGTTTTTGTTATATTAACAGAGAATTTTTTCATGTTTGTGACAGGAAAATGAAGGATCATTCCTCTTAACAAAAGGTTGCTCAAGCTTTATTTAGTTCCCCTTTTTCCATGCAACTTATGATATAGAGCTTTCATATCTAATTAGAGAAAAAAATGGCCAGCATAGGATCAAAATCGATCATGTGTTTGATCGTGTTCGTGCTATTTTACATGCAACAAGTCAAAAGTAGCTTTGAGCTCGAGCTACTTTTATCAATGAAAACATCGATGAAGGATCCATTAGGATCTCTTCATGATTGGATTTCACAGTCTCAATCTTTTTGCCGTTGGAATGGTGTTGTTTGTGATGACTTGTCACATGTTGCAAAAATTGAGCTATCAGGGAAGAACTTATCTGGAAAATTATCCGAGACAATTTTCAACTTTCCATGCGTTGAATCGATTGATCTCTCGAATAATCAACTCTATGGGGAAATTCCAAGCAATATCTCAACTTGTTTGGCACTGAGATTTCTCAATCTTAGTAACAATAACTTCACAGGTCTACTTCCTCAAGGCTCGAGAATCCCACTTCTCGAGACATTGGATCTCTCAAACAACATGATTTCGGGTAAAATCCCCGAAAATATTGGTTTATTCTCAAGGCTCAAAGTTCTTGATTTTGGTGGAAATGTGTTGGTTGGAAGCATTCCAAAGTCTATTGCAAATATTTCTAATTTGGAGTTTTTGACTCTCGCTTCAAATCAACTAATCGGAGAAATCCCTCGAGAACTAGGTCTTATGAAGAAATTGAAGCTTATTTATTTGGGTTACAACAATTTCTCTGGTGGAATACCGGAGGAGATTGGTGAATTGTCTTCTTTGTATCATCTCGATCTCGTGTACAACAATCTCACAGGTGAAATCCCTTCATCTTTAGGTAATCTCACCAATCTTGAGTACCTTTTCGTTTATATAAACAAGCTCACTGGCCCGATTCCAAGATCTCTATTTAATCTCAAGAAAATTGTCTCACTTGATTTAAGTGATAATTTCTTGTCTGGTGAAATTCCTGAGCTTATCTCCCAATTACAAAATTTGGAAGTTCTACAATTGTTCGCGAACAATTTCACTGGTAGAATTCCAAATACTTTATCTTTCTTACCTCGACTTCAAGTTCTTCAATTATGGTCTAATAAATTATCTGGTGAGATTCCCAAGGACCTTGGGAAACACAACAATCTCACAATTCTAGACCTTTCCACCAATAACCTCACGGGTAAAATACCCGAAACCATATGTTACTCCAACCATCTTTTCAAACTCATACTCTTTTCAAATTCACTTCATGGAGAAATCCCTGTAAGCTTGAGCCATTGCAAAAGCTTACAAAGGGTCCGCCTTCAAAACAACCACCTCACCGGTGAATTGTCCTCAGAATTCACAAAGCTCCCACTTGTTTACTTTCTTGATGTCTCGGGAAACAATCTTTTTGGCTCCATTAGCGAAAGACGATGGCATATGCCATCACTTCAAATGCTAAGTTTGGCTAGGAACAAGTTTTTCGGTACCTTGCCTAATTCTTTTGGTAGTAAGAAACTCGAAAACTTGGACTTATCCAAAAATGATTTTAACGGTACTATTCCCAAGAATTTCGGAGAGTTATCAGAGTTAATGGAGCTCAAACTACGAAGCAACAAGCTTTCAGGTGAAATCCCCAATGAATTGTCTTCATGCAAGAAGATTGTGAGTCTTGATCTGAGCGATAATCGATTTTCAGGTCAAATTCCAACTAGTCTCTCTGAAATGCAAGTTCTTAGCCTTCTTGATTTGTCAATGAATGAATTATCAGGCGAAATTCCGCATAATTTGGGGAAAGTTGAATCACTTGTCTTGGTTAACATCTCTCACAACCATTTCAGTGGATATTTACCGTCTACCGGAGCTTTCCTAGCCATAAATTCAAGCGCGGTGGTTGGAAACCAACTATGTGCCCGTGGGGACGACATTACAAGCGGCTTAACGCCTTGTAAATCGCTCAAGAAAAGCTCAATTTGGTGGTTCTTCTTGACATTTCTTCTTGGAATACTAGTTTTGCTAGTATTTTCGGCTTTAGTTGTTGTATTTATTCAAAGAAGAAGAGAATTGAAGCTAAAGAAAGTGGAGAGTACTACTCAAGATGGTAATAATTGGGAAATACAATTCTTCGATTCAAAAGCCTCGAAATCCATCACCCTAGATGACATCTTAGGGATTGGAGTTTCGTACAAAGGGTTTTATTCTGAAATAAGTAACATGCAAATGTTCGTGAAGAAGTTGAATGTGAATATTACAACCAGTTTTTGGACAAACATCCAAGAACTAGGAAATATTCGACATCCAAATGTTGTGAAGATGTTGGCTGCATGCAAATCGGAGAAAGGCGGTATTTTGGTTTATGAGTATGTAGAAGGGAAAGATTTGAGTGAAGTGATTCGAGTCATGAGTTGGGAACGTAGACAAAAAGTTGCTATTGGCATTGCTAGAGCATTGAAATATTTGCATTGTTCTTGTTCACAAAGCATTTTCATCGGTGACCTTTCTCCCCGGAAAGTTATCATTGACGGAAAAGATGAACCTCGCCTGAGATTGAGTCTTCCCACTACGTCCTACGTTGGTCCAGGTAAATTTATCATTTTACCCTTGTCATCTACGGTTAATTGCTTGTTCTTTACTTCTCTTGTTTTGACATTTCTTAAGAGTTTAATCGTAAGCTAAAACATCATATATTATATCAGGTAACATGTCATATTTGCAAGATTATAAGCTTACCTACATACATCTTTCAACTGATTAGATCGTGTGAATTAATTTATACTGACAATGCATATAACTTAATTAACTCGTTAGTTTAATAGTTAACAACCTTTGTTATAACTTGAACAAACTACATATAGTTTCTAAAGAGTGTAACGTAGCTATGACGACTTTAATGAAAATTCATTTTTTCAGCTTTAGCATTGATGTGATAGGAATGTCATGTTATGTTGAAAATTATTTGATCTAACTAAAAGAAATTTTGTATTTTTCTAATTATTAGAATAGAATTAATCTTAGAATCTACGTACTTGGTCTTTATTTGGTTTCTATTTTAACTTTAGTTCTCATAGTCTCTAGGAGTAATGATAAGGTCAAGGAATTAAGCAAACAAATGTCATGGAGGCAATCATGAATGTTTTTTTCTCTTAAAATAAATGTAGAGACATATAAATCTTATCATTCCTTTCTTTACGTAGAAAACAATAAATCTAGTCTAGTGTAACAAAAGTCATGACTTTTTATGCCATGCACGTACAATACTGTTACTTAATTACGAGTTACAACTTTTCTCATAAATTGTAGAATACAATGGAATATCGGAGAAGAGCGATATATATGGATTTGGGCTTGTTTTGATCGAGTTATTGACTGGAAAAAATCGCGGTGAAGCTGAATTTGGGAAGCGTGAGAGTATAGTTGATTGGGCGCGATATTGTTACTCAGAATGTCATTTGGAGACATGGATTGAACCACTATTGAAGAGTGATGCAGTGAATAATCAGAATAAAATGGTGGAGATGATGAATGTGGCTCTTCAATGTACTGCTAGTGAGCCAGCAGCAAGGCCTTGTGCTAGTGATGTTGCAAAGACATTGGACTCTTTTGTGAGATCAAATTCTTGTGGTTTAGGGTTGAAAAGGTGTGGTAGTGTTTAGATTTTGGGATTTCTAACTTCAAGTCCAAGATTTTTGTTTTTATGTTAATGTTACTCTTTTTTGTTTACTTTGTATTGGGCATAAATTAATGAGTGTTGCTCAATGTTTTGGATGTTATTTGAGTGTAAAAATGTAGATATGAAACTAAATGCTAATATATAGTAGATTGCTACTTTTAATATGCTCATCTATGTTTCTTTTCGGCTTCTCATGTGTTATAGTTATCTCAACATCAATCAAGAATTCTAATTTTGTATGAATAGATATTATTTCATTCCAAATCTTTTTCGATATCTCCTAAGAAGAATATCGAATTTGGATCCAAATTGACGAATTAGCGTAAGTTCATGATTGTATGTGTGATACCATCTACCATTCTAATAAAAATGTACTCATCTCTAGTCTTCCAATTTAATATTTGCCCAAGTTATATTTCAATTGAACCCCTCGACATATATTTGGTAATTGTCCATTGGAGACATCGACATAATTTCATCGGTCCAAAAAAAGGCCGTAAAAATGAGGCAGGTTTTAATAGTGATATTTGTGATTTTGTTATGTGAAAATAATCCATCAATGATTATTTTGAAAAATATTAAGTAACATGACCAATTAGCTTATAGATAATATTTCATATAAATTATTTTGCTGTAATTATTAAAAATAGGCGTTGCATCTATATATTGAATCAAAGATTAACGGTCAAAAATTAGGAGTAACAATGTTTTTCACCCATAATATTTTTCACTAGCAAACAATAAAGACCATAGCTTTATTTATTTTTATTTTTTTTTTAAAAAAAAGAAGGAAAACCTTAGCTTCTTTCACTTAATCATTATTATTCCTATATGCCAAATAAAAAAAGTAGTATATCTAGACACAAAACACTTTGTCACTGACAAACAGCTTCTTTCACAATAATCATTATTATTCTTATTGACATAAACATGTATATCTATCAACATAAAGATTCATGCTAATTAAAGGTTACCTCTTTTTATTACAAAATTCAATATTCCAAAGCTAAGAAAAAAGAAAAGAAAATGCATCGTTGTGTCTATCACTATGTATGTATTAAAACGCAATCCAAGAAAAATGTCTCATAGACAAGAGTCTAAGAAACAATCAAATGTACAAAAGAATATTATTTCTGAGTGACAGCTTTTGTTCATAGATATTGCTTATCTGAGTGAGAACAAGCAAATGGTCCTATCTCACTTATGTAAAAGAATATTTTCATAAGGGTCAACAGCTAAATGACCAAAAAGAAAAATAATAATATTCTCATTTGTTGAAGGGACCATTGTACTAATTTCTTAAAATTCTGAATAGTCTCATATATCGAGCGTATTCTTTGTCCCATTGTCTGATACTTTCTCCGGTTCGCTTTAGTTGTCGTGTTTATTAAAAATAGCTAAGCTTAAAATAATTGTAATTATTTTTAGTCCATGTTAAGTGAATTATAGAAAATGATATACTCCCTAAGAAAAATATTCAAGGACATTTTACTATTTTCTTTATTTCAATTTGTGAGACAATATACATTTATTAAGAAAAATATTCAAGGACATAATTTAAATCATACTTTTCACTATATGAAATCATAAATATAACTTTCCAGGTAGAGATAGGGTAATTTATCTCCTAGGAAATATCAAACGTTATTAAAGAAAAGAAAAAATATGGAAAAAAAATCCAAACATCCATCTTGAACTTTGAAAAATTCAATTATTTCAAACAATGAAAAAAAGCTCAAAATTCACTTAACATGGAATAAAGGAGTATTATCATTTTCATTATTTTCAAACCATTCTCCTAGAAAGTGTAACTTAGTTAAGAACTCCATTAAAAGGAAGGGTAGATATGAGGAAAAGTACAAATAATTTTCTTGAACTTTGAAAAATTTACTTATTTTCAATTATCAAAAAAATTTCAATAATTCACTTAATATGAACTAGAGGGAGCAGTTTAGAAAACCATGATATAATATAATTAATTGTTTGTTAAAATCTTTACCCTTATTAAATGGGGAGAAAGATTAATATGGTAAAAAAAGAGAGTACTATAGTATTAAATTGAAATCAATGAGCAAGTAAAAATAATTTAGTCCTATTACCTTTTTAATTACTCTATTTGTTTCATTTCATGAGACATCCTTTGACTTGACACAATGTTTAAGAAGAAAAAAAAACTTTTAAAAATTGTGGTCTAAAACAATCTTGAGATATTTGTGTGGTAGAAATTATTTCATTAAGGGTAAAAGAGAAATTTTCAAGTTAAATTATTTCTAATTATAGCTAGCATTTGGCCCTAAATTCTCAAATATTCTTGGCAAATCATATTTGGGTGAAGTTTCACCATGTGTTTGGCCCCAAATTTTCCCAAAAATATTTGACTATTTTAAAAAATATGGTTTATACCCATAAGTTCTAAAAATTATTTAAAATACCCATAAATTTATATTATCATTTTATAATGAATATGTTTCGTAAAATAATAACATTATAATATAATTGATAACAATCAACAACAACAAAATAACAATATAGACAAGACAATACATTAATCACATACTCAAACTTGTCACTGATTCAGCTATAATTATAACTCATTAAACATAGATTGCTCTTTTTTCTCAATTTTATCATTCATATTAGAACTCAAACTTTTTCGGTTGAGGTAGTAAAAAATATTAGTTGGAATCAATAAATGATGAGTATTTTTATAAAATATAAAAGTATGAGGTCATTTTTGAATTTTTTAAAATTTTCAAATATTAGAACTTGACCCAAATACTAGTTTTTTCAAGTATTTGGGAACTTGGGATACTTGACAAATATATTTGCCAAGTTATACGACCAAACACCACTTCCCAAGTTTTCCCCAAAAAATATTTTTGGGGCCAAACAGATCCATAGTAAGGTGACATTCTTTTTGGAGATGGACTAAAAAAGAAAGGCCACCACACAAAATGGGACATAGGGAGTAATATTTTTCTTAAAAAACATGTAAAAAACTATGATAAATAAAATGAATTCGGAGAGAATATATATAGTCTATTATCACATAAAGAGAGACTTTTAACATACTTCCTCCATTCACTTCTACTTGTCATATTTAAACTTGACACATTTATTAAAAAATAATTATTGATATTGCTATTTTACCATACTATCCCTATTAATTGATGTATTTAACAGTAAATCTAAAAAAAGAATCTAAACAAGTAAAAATAAAAAAATTATTTTTAGATGAACGGAAGGAGTACTAAACAAAAGCTACATTTGAACTTGTTTCTTTTACGAAATTTAAAGTAAAGATAGAGTTTTTATGCTTTAATCTCACATTTTGCTAGATTTTCAATAAGCCAATTGGTCAAAAGACTTTCTACGTAGAAATAATCTAATCATTAAAGATATATAATAGTATATAATACTCTCCCATGCGTAAAATAATTGATAGGATAGAAAACAATAATTGCTCAACTTAGCTTCACGAGAACTTTCAAATCTTGGTCATACTAGTATTCACAAATCTTACCATTGCATGGTATATATTTTATCAAGAAAAAATTGTGGTTAAATCTTATATATGGTAATCGACAAAATTATTTTGAGGGTCTACAAGTTAATGCTTTACTTGTCTAAAAATGTATCATAAAAGTTGTAATCGAATATATTATTGAATATTATATTGTGCTTAATATCCTTTTGTGAATAACAATCTTATATTGTAATAAGAACCTGTTAAATTTAAATTTTAAATTCATTTTTTTTGTAATAATACATTCATCTTCTCAAAATTCTGAATAACGTTTCTTTTTGAGAATGCACCTCAATGATGTGGTTTAGAGATCAATAAATCTATAAATAAATCATGGGAAAATTGCTAAGTAAATATATTTATTTATTTAAATTTTGATGGACTAAAGTATCTAATACATACTCTATCTAGCAGAAGATTACATGTATGATCTTAATGAAATAGATCAATCAATGTATGAGCAAAATAAAAGAATATCTTATATCTCAAAGGCAATATATAACACATGGTAGACACAATTTATGAAGGCTTAATGTTTTGTTACAATGTTGAAACGACTATGATCTTGTGGAGTAATAATGTCGTATCATGTTTATTAGAATGGTGATGATTGCACATTTTCTGTTATAATTACTTGAAATTCTTTGCTAATGATTAAGACAGACTGTCTATTTGCTTCCAAATTCAGACTCATTTGTCATTGGCCATATGAGTTGACATTTTGATACTCATTCCGCCTCAATTTGTATACGTGTCACTATTTCATTAGGCATAAAAAAAGAATTAAAAATTAAAATGGAACAAAGGAGGTAAAGCTTTAATAATTGACTAATGTTTTCAACTCCATGATAAAGTGAAATAATAACATTAGTAAAAATAGAGATGTAGTAATTATGTATGTCACCAGCAAGCATTCACGTATTGTTTAGGAGGTTGTATGGACATTTATAAGAGAGGAATGTAACTTGGAATAAGTTAGAAATGTTTTAAGGAAAGAAGATGATATAATCACACATGATCTAACTTCAAACAATTATATCTCTCATCAGTATATAATGAATTGAAATATGAGCTACATATCAAATTAAATCTTTTGAAGTAGTTTACAAACACTTTAAATTGTTTGTCATTTCCACATTCGTACAAAACATTATGAGCATTTTACTAAACGAAGTCTTGCTAGAAATTTTGTGTGCACGATACACAAGCAAGGCATAGGCACCTGCCTGAGCTAGTAGTGTGTGAGCAACGTACAAGGTACTTCTCGTGTGTGTGAGCCACATGGTACATAGGGTATTTCAGACTCTAGTAGCTATAGAAGGCCAAAGGTATTTGGGAAAAGAGAAATTGTGACATTTGGCATGTCGTGGAGAGCATTTTGGAGGAGAAAACAGACCTAGGTTCATCATTTAACCCAAATTCAAGATGAAATCAATGAATCAACATCATTTAACACCCATAAACTTCTAAATTTGAGGCTTTCACCAAATATTGAGCGACTCTACAAGGACCCAAATCTTAGGGGAGTGTGTTTGGTACGAAGGAAAATGTTTTCCAATTTTTTCATGTTTGGTTGGCTTAAATATTTTGGAAAATATTTTTCAAATCAACTTATTTTTCTCAAATTTAAGAAAACTGACTTCCCTTAAAAAAGTAAGAAAAACATTTTCCGAAATCATTTTGAACCTACTCCTGAACTTTCTATCCTAACTTAAGTCTCGGGTATCGATTTCCAACTCCCAAATTTTGGATTGAGTGGGGACCACATCTCAAGTTAGAATTAGAAGTTGAATATTAGGGTCGAGGTCAGGGTCGGGTCTCGAAAAGGATCTCAAATCAGGTTTCGGGGTCGGGTCTCGGGTCTCGAATTGGGGTTGGGTCTTGGGGCGAGGTTCACTCGGGTTCCGAGGTCAGGTTTCAGGTCTGGTGTCAGGGTCAAGGTCGGGTGTCGAGGTCGGTGTTGGGTCTTGGATTTCGGGTCAGGATCGAGTCTCGAGTCGGCTGTCAGAGTCGAATCTCGAGTCAGTGTCAAATTGAAATCAGGATCGGGTTTTAGGGTCGGGTCGAGTTTAGGTCTTGGATATCAGGTCGGGGTCGAGTCTCGAGTCGGGTGTCGAGGTTGAATCTTGAGTCAAGTGTTGAACTGAAATCAACATCGGGTTTTGGAGTCGGGTGTCGAGATGGGTTCTGGGTTGGTGTTGGGTCTCGAGTTGAAGTCGGGGTCAGGTCTTAGGGTCTGGTGTCGGTTCGGGTCAGGTGTTAGGTCCTGGTCGAGGTCGGGTCTCGGGTCAAAGTCGGGGTTAGTTCTCAAGGTCTGGTGTCGGGTCGGGTGTCAAGGTCAAGGCCGGAATCAGGTCTCGGGGTTAGAGTCGGGTCGGGTGTAAGATCTTGTTCAAGGTTGGGTCTCAGGTCGGGTGTCGAGGTTAGGTCTTGAGTTAGGGATGGTGTCACGACCCGAGTCTACACCCTGGACATGGCCGGCACTCAAGAACCATTGCTAGTCCCTAAGCGAACCCTCATCCTGGTTGACTACAAGCGGAAGACTAACTTAAGCATGCAAAAGCTTAAAACCGAATAAAATTCAATAAACTCAACTTTTTAAAACTTTAACTCAAATGAACAACTTAGAATAAAATTAATATATTCAACTCGCCATAAAATAGGCAACTTAAGTCTTTAAAACATTTAATAAAATAAATGAATAATACAGACTTCTCAACTATACTGACAATCTATGAAGCCTCTAACTGATAAAGATGGAAGTTGGGATAAGACCCACGACATCCTGACTAAACTGAAAAGTAAATGAAATCCTCCGGCAACAAGGAGGCTCACCATAGCTAACTCGAACTCCCGGATGTATCAACGAATCTCCTGTTGATGATCCTGAATACCTGTGTCTGCATCATGAAAAGATGCAGGCCAAATGGCTCAGTATATGAAATGTACGAGCATGTAAGGGGAATTCTAAAACATAAACATAAGCTTGAAACTTGATAAAAATGAAGCATACTTACCTCTTCTCAGACTTACTCAACTCAAGGAATACTCAAGGATACTCAAAACTACTTAACTTACTCAACTCAGAAGTGTTCAAGGATAAGATACTAAACTCAGAGATTAGATACTCAACTCAAAGATATGATATCCGACTCTGGGTACTCAACTCTGGATACTCAACTCAATATAAAGCAACAATACACATGCAATATATAGAAAGCTTTATAAATTAAAACAGTAAAACAACTTAGTTCGTTAAAGAAAATGCAATAACAAACTCAACTTTACTTATATAATAAAGTAATATAGTTTATGTGGGAGTTTCTCTAACCGATAACCATCACTATGAGCCTAAGTGATGGTATAACGTTTTACCTCACGTTGCCAAGGACCGTCCTATACCTTGCAATTGGTATAGCACCTGAACTACTAAGTGGATCCACTAGTCTATTGCGAAAAGGGTTCATCTAAAAAATATGACCCTTTTCTACCCATGGTGGCTATATGGTTTTATGAAGACGTGAGTTATCTGAACTCATGCTCGCCCCTAATTCGGTGCTCAATACTACTCCCATACGAGCTCTTATGTTTTTGGAAAAAAAACATACTTCTTCTGTGATTTGAGATTAGTGCTCAAAAACTTAGCTCAAAGGCTATCTTGGAAATCTCAATACTTGGAACTCAAGAACTTCAATGATAGTACTCATTCCCAGAATGCTCAACTCAGAGGGTTCATGCGGAATTATGAGCATGAACTACTCAACTCAAGGACTCAAAGATACTTCTCATCTCAAGATTGATCGGCTTATAGTGTATGGGCATGAAATATTCAACTCAAGGACTCAAAGATACTTCCCAAAAGGGATTAGGAACTCAACACTTAAAGGCTTAGAACTTGAAGATACCACTTCTCTGAAGGATACCCAACTTACGACGTTCATGCGGAGTTATGGGCATGAAACAACTCGACTCGATGATCTACAAAACAATATGGAACTCATGTATACGACTCTTCTCATTCTCTGACTTACTTCCTCAAAACTTAGTTCAAATCGATAGTTTATCTCAATGATTCACCATTGAACTCAAAAACTTTCTTAAACTCTACTCTTAACTCTCTCTTGAATGTGAATTATGAATTCAAGAGTTATGCTTCATGGTATGAAGGATCTTGTAATGATAAAGTAGATTCATGAATACATTCTCCTCACTCGTACTCACTTGCTCGAGTCTTGAAACAAGTTATTAGAAATTGTAGAAGACTCATCAAAAGGACTTAAAGGACTTTATTAGAATGTTCGAAAGGATTCTCAAAAACTTAACTCTTAACTCTACCTTGAACTTGAATTATGGATTCAAGGTTGTGGTTTGTGATAGGAAAGATCTCATGATGTTTAGGATTGATTTTAGATAGCTAGCTAAACATGAGAAAAGATCAAAAATTCAATGCTTGAAAGCTAGTCCGCGACACAGAGACACATTAAAATAATTGGTCGCGAAATAACTTTTGAGGCAGAGAGGTTCGTGACCTCTCCGCGACGCGAAGAAAACTTTATGAAATGGGGAGGCAAGTCCACGACGCGGAGCCAAGTGCCAAATTTTCTCGACTTTTCTCTTCTTCATTTTCTAACCCCAAATCACCTACATTCGATTTCTTTGCTCAACTTTTCTTTAGATTCATATAACCATCACATGTACACAAGAATCTAACTCAAAACTACTCTATAAATCGAAACAATAATCTCAAGAACTCCTAAATCTCAGCTCAATTCAAGAATGAAAGCAAATTCAAGAACACATATCAATAACATCAGATTTTCAACTTTGTAGAACGAACTTAACGCTAAAATTTGCATGATTGGCGTGTGGGTGAACGAACCCAACACTATGGAAGCTTACATACCTGAAAGAATCCATCTTCTTGCAGCACTTGAAGGAAAATCTTGAAAGATGAACCCTAGCCTTAGCGTTTCTTGAATCCCTTGAGTGTAGAATTTTTGGAGTGGATGAGAGGGTTTGATTTATGAAAAACTGATTTTCTACACGTTTAGGGTAATTTAGATGACCTCTTAAGGGTTTTAAGGACTAAAATACCCTTTAAGAAATAATTAAAATGAGCTGGGAGTCGGAATGATTTTTCACTAGGCAGTGAGGTTCGTATTGGCTCCGCGTCGCGGAGCTGCTGCCAGGTTTGCGCGATGTTAGTAAATATGTCATAACTTTTTACTCAGAGCTCAGAATTGAGAAAACTCGGTGGCGTTGGAAAGAGGACTCGAAAGGCTTAATTTTATATCTTGTAGCTCACCTAACTCAGCTTGTACTAGGACTTATGGTCATTTGAAGTTGACCCAAAACTTAAGAAAAACTTAGGAATGACTTGAATGAACTCTCTTTAGTTCTTCTTGAAACTCAAGGTGTTACATCTAATGACCTTAATACTCAAGAAATTTTAAATTTCTTGCAAAAAAATCTCACTCACTACGAAGAACGGTTCAAGTCTTAGCTCAATTATTTCTGGGGTGTTACATTTGGCATCGGGGTCGAGTCTCAAGTCGGGTGTCAGGGTCGGGGTCGAGCTTGGGCTTGGGGTCAGGTCCCGGCTCAAGGTCTGTCTTAGGGTTAGGTCATGGATCGGAGTCGGTATTTATGTCTCGGGTCGAGTGGCAGGGTTAGATTTCATTTCAATAGTTGGATCTTGAGTCGAATGTAGGGGTCGGGAGTCGGGGTTGGATCTTGAATCGGGGTCGGGTTAAGGTTCAGCTGTCGAGATCATATTCCAGTTCGAATTGCGTGTCTCTAGAGAGTTTAAGTCCTGTAGGTTGGGTCTTGGGATCATGTCTTGATTCAAGTCATGGTCAGGTCGGGTTTCAGTTCAAATGTCGAGTCCTGTGTCGGGAATAGGGGTCAAGTGCCGAATCGATTATCGGGGTTGATTTTCATGTCAGAAACTATTTTTTTTAAAAGTATTTTCTACTCTCTAGCCAAAAATAAAAGATATTTTCTAAGAAATATTATTTTCATTCACCAATCATACACTAGAAAATATTTTTCACTCACCAACCACTGATGAGAAATAAGTTAGAAACCAACTTATTTTTCAAGAAAACATTTCTAGAAAAATATTTTCCATGAAACATTTTTCTTCATACCAAACATACCCTTGATCTGCGAGCTCAGTTTAAATCGATCTTCAACACTTATAGAATTGATATAAGCTAAACTTTAATTGAAATTGAGTCAAGTTGAGTCAAATTTTAACTTAAACGAGTCGAGATAATTATTTTATTTTTTTTTAAATAATCTTATAATTCTTAATTAAAAGACATATTAAATATATCAAAAAGTCCTTTAATTTTCTGATCTTTAAGCAGATTATGTGGAAATTTGAAATTAAAGAATTGTTGAAAAAATAACAACTTTTTAAAGTAAACTGAAAAAGAAAACAGATTAAACAAATTGAAACGGATGAATATCTTTGTTCCTTTTACTAATTGAAAGTGAGCACTAATTCATTGGGTGGACTCCACGATAGGTCAAAAGAAGTGGGTTGAATAGAGAGTCTGTCCAACCAAAGTTGGCCACAATCTTTGTTGTGACATATATTTTACTTCTAAGTTCTAATGATGATGCTTCATATATATATTTTCTTTTTCTTTTCATCCCTCACTTTTTACATAAAAGAATTACTGGATATTCCCTTCATGTAATGATCATTTTGACAAAAACTCTTTTTCTTGTATGTCATGATTGACAAGAAACCCTTTTCCTTCTCCTAGCTCAATGAAGCCTTTAAACATAGTTAGAAAATTCCATCCTAAAGATAAGTTTAAGCAAATTACATTTGTAGAAAAAGCAAACAGCTAAGATTTGCTGTCATGGATTCATATTTGAAGGGTTAAGTCTTCTCTTTTCTTCTTTTAATTCTTTTTTGATTTAATAGTTCGAGACCTCGTGAATTTGACATTTTTATGGGTGCATATCTAAAGTTTTTTTTGTTTTAATAATTATCCCTTCTATTCTTGATTAATTATTTGGTAGCCTTCACCCTTTTGAACGATCTTCAACGCTTCACCTAATATCAATCAGAGGAAATGTAATTATATAATAATTAATAGTTAAAAAATATTCATTTAGAAGCTTATTTTGGAATTTTTCCTTACTCTCACACCCTTAAAAGAGTGTCTTCACAATCTTTGTCACGTTATTATTTAAGGGGATGAATCAAGGAAAAACTATCTAATTAGACAAATATTCTTATCATATTTATCAATTCCCCCTATAGTTTAAAATAATTATATACTATCTCATTAATCAACAATTTTATACCAACTAAATTGCAAGTCAGATAGATGTATTTTTTGCTACCAGATACACTAAAATAGAGAGAGAGGCAAATGAGATAAGAGGGAGGCGAGCAAGATTTCTAGATATATGTGAATGACAAGAGTGATGTATTTGGGATATCAGATACAAAGAGATAGGTTAGCGATAGAGGACACTAGCAAGCGAGATAGGAGAGAGGGGACTGAGAGAGTTAGATACAAGCGAATCCACTTGACTAGTGGGATTCCCATAAGTTACCAATGAAACAAATTGTCAAATTAAGGGGTAATTAGGACAAATAATACTCCATGTACACTATTCTCTCTAGTCCATATTATTGAATTGTTGTTGTATGACAAGAAAAATATTTAAGAATATAAGTCAAAGACTACTTTCTACCTCCTCCATTCCATATTAATTGAATTTTTGAGGTGTTTCACACCTTTTAAGAAAAGAAGATTAAGACATAAATTGAACATAGTTTTCTATTTTTACCCTTATTAATTATTGTCAAATTTATTGAAGTCATCACATTGAAAATCCAAATGAAGAGTAAAATTGGAAGAACACTCTAAAAGTAGTCTTGAAAACTGAACAATTAGGTTAATTTGAAAAATGAAAAATGCCTCAAAATTTCAATTAATATGAAATGAAAAATGCCTCAACAATTAAGTACAATTACTCTTTTGATTGTTCTCAAATTATACTTCTAGAAAATATCAAGTATTTAAAAACCTCATTAAATGAAGAATAAATATGAAAACAAATCCCAACAATTCTCTTAAACTTTATTCACTTATTCTGAACTATGAAAAGAATCTCAACGATTCACTTAATACTATAAATTAAGGATAGTAATAAATAAAAGGTGTCAAGTTCGTGGTGGTCTTGGTATATCTTAGTATGTCTTTTAGCTTTTTTCCTTTGATATTTTAAGCTAATTAAAAAGATTTCAAGATTTGAATAATTATTGTTGGAGACCATGCAGAATTAACGGATCCTTGCCTGCCTTCTTTTCGTCGAAAAAGCTCCTTTTGCTCCCAAATATAATTTGAAGAGTAAATTCTTGGGATATTCAATTGTTTAAGTCTACTACTACTTTATTTTCATCTTTCTCTTCTTTTCTAGTAGAGTGGTTCCTTTTGTAGATCATGCAACAAACATTTTTCATGGTTGTTTCTATCATCTAAGACAGCTGTGTGTTTTTTAAAGATCCTTTTGTAATCATCGTCATTTTTATACACGTGCAAACCCTTTCAATGCCTTAATTATACCAACCCAATTTCATAACTCATGGATCGAACTTGGAAGGATTGAGACAAAGATAAAGATAAAAAAAAAGGCATAAACGTATTAATTTAATTTGGTTTCAGTTAATGTTTATGTTGTTCAATTTTGGGTGTGCACAATTAGATACTTAAACTTGTATAAAGCTAACATGTAGACACATATACGTCCTATGTGGCGTACGTCCTGTGTGTGGCAGTTGGCGACACTTGGCATTCTACGTGGCAATTTGTGTCCTACATGTATTATTCAACGTAGAACACATGTATCTACTTATTCAACTTTATATAAATTTAAATGGCTATTTATACACACCCAAAATTGAGAGGACATATATGTCAATTAAAGATCACGTGTATATATTATGTCAAGATAAAATGATGCTAAAGCTGTGAATCTTTACCTTCATAACTTTGGGAATTTTGGAATAACTTTGGAGCCTAATTCGTTATTTCAAGCATTGTCTATTGATCAGAATTCAGAAGCAACAATTAAATTCAAGAATATAAATAGATCATAGATGGGATCAGTATACTAACGTTACTGAAAATATAGGAATTAGCAACGGGCAGATTCTGTTGCTCAAAATAGTAAGATCCATCGTTAATTCTATTATTTAGTGACGGATTAGCTATAGATGATTGAAAAATTATGTTAGCTACGAGTTATATAATGATGATTTAATGAAAAGGGAGAACTATTAAAAATACCATTAAATTCGGCGTGAATTATTCGTTTCATCCTCGAACTACTGAAAGCCTTAAAAACACTCATTTACTTGATGATTAAGTGAACTTAAATATAACCCCGATCTTACAATGTACGTAAAATACATTGCTAAATACTAGTCAAGTTTAGACGTGTTTTCAAAACTTCTCTCGGCTTTTTATTAAGAGTTTCATGCTCCTACAAAAGTTTCAAACCACTTGCAATGTCATGTAGTAGATCAAAGGTGTATCTAAGTTTAATTAGTCAAGTAAAAAAGTATTTTTAAGCGGTCAATAGTTTGAGAACAAAACAAAGTAAATAGCTAATTCAAAAAATGTTTGTACTTTAATTTGTAGTGTAATACTAACATTGATTGCTAGTGATTGGATGTTAACATAGTTAAATCATTATTTGTCACATGACCTCTTTAATAGTAAGATCTAAAGGTAATTCAACGAGAAATCTAGCTTTTAGAGAATAGAGATGATTTTTTTTAGAAAATAGGGGGAGCTAGCATTAGTGAAAGTTTGAATCCTTTAGTCTTATTCATGCTCACTTTGGTCCCATTTAATTATGACTACTTTTGACCGTTCCAAGTACAAAACCAGCCAGATTATGCTTTGATTACCTAGGAATTGGTGAATTCTAAAGTGTCACTCAACTTATATAAGTTAGCAATTCAATTCAATTTCTATAAGCAAGAATTTGAATAGAAGTATGAAAAAGTGACAATGAAGTATCAAGAAATTAAGATGGTCCAGTAGGGCAGAACTGTCAATCAAAAAATAAGTTAAAATGCAAAATATATATATAGAATCTCATAATTGTAAACACAAGAGGAAGAAGTTGAATAGAAAGATGATAGTACTACTGTGATTAGTGCACTTGTGGGGAAGAGGAAGCATATCTCTCATCTTTGCTAAAGTTTGGTAAGGACTCTCCAGCTGTGTTGATCGGACTCTTCAAAAATGTCAATGAATGCATGTCGAATTCATCAAAAGCAATTTGTATTTTTGAAAAATTCAAAACGGGTGCGACATAAAAGTAAAGAGTCTCGCTACACACAACTAAGCTCTCAAGATAAATTTGGAAGGAGAACAATGAAGTGCTAATATTAAAAAAAAAATACTCCCACCTTCCCTGTCAATATTATTAAAAATATTTGTTCCAAAATTGTCATGATCCAATTTACAAGATTGTACGGACATCTACTCGACTCTAATTTGATAGGAGAATTCTTATCACCTATCTCCTTCTTAAAAGATAATTTGAAAAAGGCTCAAATTTATATTTATTTCCATACAATCCAGCATTCCCCCAAAGATCTAGTACTGTTGTATATAGAGTAATGATAAGAAAATAAAAGACTTAACTTCCGCCTTAGGAGGAAATGTAAAAGTTGTTGATAAATAATGTCCGTTACTTTAATAACCTAAAACACACCAACACCACAAAAAAGTGTAGCAAAATAGTACTATCATTCATTTGTATACACATGATAAGAAACTTTAATCTTGCTCAACTAGTCATAACCTACAGGGAATCCTAAGTGTTCAGGTACCGTACCGACGTGGTATCTGATCCATCACATAATAGTTTGTTCATAAATTCACATCGGACATGAGCCAATCATCATCAAAATTATAACATATATATATTCTCAATCCTCAACATATATAACTCAGTATGTTCGATGTTCCATTATCTTTCAAGATAATAACAAGTACACAATAGATGTGCCACATGAATATCACAATTTCAAATCATTTAGAAACAGGCTTCAACAATGCATTAAAGTTAGTCATGTACACATTTGGTCAAAAGAGGGAGTTACATATGCATTGATAGACATAAATATTTTTTGCTTAGCTGAGTTTCATATTAATTGTCATTATTCCAAAAATATTTGGCATGTTATAAAGTTAAGATAAAATTAATTACTTTTTTAATCATTTTACCCTTAATGTTATTTGCATCTGAAAGTAAACAACATGGATTCCATATCATATATAGAAATATTAAATTTGAAGAGTTCAACAAGTGACTATTGGTTAAAGCTACAACTGTTCAAATATCAACAAGATTAATTCGATTTTGTTTATGATTAAAAATAAGGATAAATTAGTAAAATGATACTTCTTATTTATCATTTTTTAAGAGATGTGTAAAAGAAAAATGTAAAAACTAATATGGGATGGAAATAGTATTTTATTGACACTAGATTATTAATACGGAGCATGCTTAGTATTGATGACACATAATTAGAGAATATATATAGGGAAACTTACATAAATATACTATAAATAAAAAATATTTACCATTTATAGCAATAACATTTTTTTTCACTTAATCACTTTTAATACATGTATAATACACTTTTAATTCATATTACAAAGAATAATTTATTATTCACATATAATACAAGTTTTATTGATGGATAATACATTTATCACACATTTTAATACACTTATAATACAATGTGTCAACTTCTTACCAAATAAGCATAATATATATTTGGCGAATGACCCATATACGAAGTTGAGGCCTTTCAAATGTTTTGGGTGAAATAAATTGACAGTGCCATGAGATTCATAAGCTGCCCAAAACTTTTATTTACCAAAGGCTTGCCAAGCAAATAATAGAATAGTGTTGAGAATTTTTTTAGGGAAAATGACGTAGTAATACAAATGTGTGCTATATATTTACAGTACTCAATAATAATTTAAAAGAATTACATTACATATCTATACTTAGGATTTTATAGCAAATCTCTCCTCGCTCAAACTCTCGCTCGCCTCTTTCCCTTTCTCGTCCCCTCCCTCTCTATCTCTCGCCTGATTTGAAATCCAATATGCAACAAAGGACCTGACGGTTCAGATGTGATAGTATTGATATAAATTAGGCGAGAGATGGTCGAAACCTATCTTCTTCCTCTTCTCCTCTTTGATTTCATATTCAGACTCTTAGTATGCTTGAACAAGGGAGAGATACAATATTGTATCAATCATATTCTGAAAGTGTATACAAACACATGATACATGTATAACAAGGATAAAAAAGAGTTGAGTACATTGATACAATCTATAGGTAGTTGTAGATACACTTAAACATATTGATATAGAGTGAATACACGAAAAACAAATACACGTGATACAATAGTATTGTTAATACAACTTGATAAAATCATGTTCGCTGATACAAATTGTTTTCATTGATACACTTGATACAATTGTATTCATTGATATATACACTTGACAAAGTGAATACGTAAGGAAACGATACCCTTGATACAATTGTTTTCCTTGATACAACTTGATACAATGATATTCGTTGATAAAAATCAATTGTATTTGTGATACAACATGATACAACAAATACACAAGTCTTTATCCTCTCTCTCCAAAATGCCACTCGCCCTTTTCGTCTCTCTCTCCAAAATGTCACTAGCCTTTTTGGTCTCTCTCTCCAAAATGTCACTCGTCTTTCTCCTTCTTCTAACATATAGTTATGGATCGTAATCAAGCAATTTATTCATCGGAAAAGAAATTTTACATGATATAGTAAATATGTGTTATGTATTTACTATTCATAGTTATACTTTTAAAAAACTACATTTTATAACTATACTTTACTCTCTCCAGCGTCTCTATTCTCTATTCCATTTCTTGTTAGCCTCTCTTTTCTCTCTCCTCTCTCGCTCACCACTCTTTTTTCTCCTTTCTCCCACCCCTCTCTCTCTGTATTTTTGTATTTTTGCACCTCTCTCTTTGTCTTTGTATTAGGGCGAATGAATACAAGTAATACAAGAGTGAATGGATACAAGTGATACAAAAGTGAATTAGTTAATACAAGTGATAAAGAACAAATAAATACAATTGATACAAGAGAAAATGAATACAAGTGAAATTAGAGCAAATGAATACAGTCTCTAATATTTTTTAATTGTATGTATTTTTGTATACACCCAAACTGTATTTGCAGATACAAATTATATTTGTCTAAATAAACTATATTTGTTGATATAGTTTGTATTCATCGATACAACTTGTATTTGTCAATATAGCCTAAATGTGATTCATACTATTACAATGCATAAAATCGCCTAACATCTCAAACAATTACTATGATTAATTACTGAAACTAGAGCTATAGATTGTTAATAAGACCCAACAAACTATAGTCATTTTAAAAGAATCCTCTAAAGTTATCAAATGTAGATAGGCTTTAGATTTTCTAGCTAATACCTAATTATTTCAAGTGAATTTCTCTCCTCTATGTACTATGAATCCCTTTTATAATTCAGATTGTATTTCTCTTTCTCCCCCAATCTTCCTATGTTCAAACATTCTTCATCGGCTATCACAATTTCTCTTTCTCTCCCAAATCTCAAAGCTTTGTTTTTGCTCTTATATTTGTATGTAATATCTATCTCTAATTTTTGATAATTTTCATTTTATTAGATAACAGTGCATGTATATAATGATGATTGTGGGACAGAAATTATAATCACATTTTTTATTTAGTTGAAAATTTAAATATGATGACTTGAAATATCAATACTTAATTTCAAATAGCATCTTTGAATAGTAAATAATTTATTTTCAAAATAGTGGATTTTTTATTGAAAAAAACCTTTAATAATCATCACCAATAAATACACAAAGGTTGGGATAAAAATAGATGCCACAAACTTTATAGAGGGAATTGAAGAAACAAGTTATATGCTTAGTATCACCTCACTCCCATTTCAATTCCCTGTAGTATTTGTCTAAATTATATATAAATTTGGTATTTTCTATTTACCTACCAAATACCAAAAATAACTAAGAAGACCCTAATGAGACTTCATCAGATTAGTTGGTTGTTAAGTAGTTAAAAGGTGGTTAGGATGATTAAGGGTAGTATAGTCTTTTCCCTTAAAAGTTGTTATAACTGATTATCTCAATAGTTAGTTACAGAAAACAACTATAAGTACATGTTCCTATCATTGTACAAGTTAGCCCTTTGAGCTCATAAATGAATTTCTTCTTCTTCTTTCTCGTTTAGCCTCTGTAAAATTGTGTCTACGTTCATGGGATCAGAGTCATACACAGTGACAAACTGTGATAGGTGATTTAGGTTGAAAAATCAGAGAGTTGCTTTGTCAATTCACAGATTCATCAGATTCTCCGTTGATCTGCAGATTGGAGTTCACAACTGTTATTAACTGAGTTTGATTCTTATTCCGCAACAAGCTTGATTACTATGTCTCCAGATCGAGTAGCTGAAGAACAAGATCGAGGTATCAACAATGGAGAAATTGTTGGTTCCTTCACTTTGCCTTCTAATACAGTCTCATCATCGCAAGGTATTGACTACAACCATCCTCTGTTTCTTAGTCCTACTGATGTGAGTGGTGTTAGCCTTATCTCTTTTCAATTACTTGGCATTGAGAATTACACATTGTGGAGTCGATCTATTACACTAGCTCTATTGGGAAGAAATAAGATAGGATTGGTGGATGGATCCTGTAGGAAGGAAGTTTATGGTGAAGAACTGTGGGAGCAATGGGAGAGGGTAAATGCCATTGTGTTGTCTTGGTTGATGAACTCAGTATCTAAGAGACTTCTTAGTGGTGTTGCTTTTGCTTCGAGTGCTTTGCAAGTTTGGAATGACTTGAAAGAGAGATTTGATAGAGTATATGGCTCTAGAACATATAGTCTTCACAAAGACATTGTAACATTGCAACAAGGTACTAATTCAGTTTCTGAGTATTATACACTTTGTGGGATGAGTCTGAACTTTTAGTGCCTGCACTTTGTTGCAACAGTGATAAATCAAAAGGATGTGTAGCTCATATGAATAGGCAGAAGTTGTATCAGTTTTTGATGGGGTTAACTGAGTCCTATCAACAGGCCAGAAGTCAGATTTTGATGCTAAATCATCTACCTACTATTAATCATGCTTATGCTATGATAGTGGGAGATGAAAGCCAAAAGGCAGTAATGTCTCACAACAACAGCATGGGAATGAACACAGTTAGTGCTGACTCTGTGGCTATGTATTCTAAATCTGCATCTACCTCAGGTGTAAATCAGAGATTCAAGAGGAACTCAGTCTTGATTTGTGATTTTGTAAGTGTAAAGTTCATAGCAAGGAGTATTGCTACAAGATTGTAGGGTATCCACCTGACTTCAAATCAAAAAGGAAGCCACAAGGTACTGTATCAGATGTCAATTCTGATCAGGCTCACTTCTCCTATGGTATGAATACTAATGTGCAGGTACCAGGATGGGGGAGAAGACCTGATAGCTCTCAAAGTGATCATGATGTACCAGGTCCTTCCAGTTCTTCTAAGTTGGTGAGTCAAGCTTAACTGGAGGTGAAGCAGCTGTTAAAGGGTTGCACTTTCACAAAGGATCAATATGATCACATTCTCAAAGGTTTTCAGCACAAGACAGATATTATCTCTTTGGATTGTAATGCTACACATGTTGCTGCTCACACTGCAGGTAAATCATTACATGTTCCTGGTCTTAACATAGTGTGGATTGTAGATACTGGTGCTACCAATCATATGGTATCTGATTTAGATATGTTTATCAAAGGCACTGTTTCAAAATTAGAAGTTCCTAAGGTTGTGTACTTACCTAATGGAAACAGTACTCAAGTGACACATGTAGGTTCATGTGCATTAGGAGATAATGGTATTATTTCCAATGTGCTGTATCTACCTGAATTCCAGTACAATTTGATGTCTGTCAGCAAATTAACAAAGGAGCTAGGCTGCTCAGTTACTTTCTTCCCTAACTGCTGTGTTTTCCAGGAGCTTTACAGTGGAAAGGTGAAGCAAATTGGTGAAGAAACAGGTTGTCTGTATACTCAAAAGCATGTCAGTAATCAAAGGGATATAGTTTTAAGTGTATCTCAAGTTTCTACAGATATGGAGTTGTGGCATCAAAGGTTAGGACATGTCTCTTCTGGTGTACTTCCTAGAATGTTTTCTCTGAATAAAGAAAGTCAGTGTAAGGTGTCTAAGTGTTTAGTTAGTCCTTATGCCAAGCAAACTAGACTTAGTTTTCCTACTAGTAGTATCAAGAGTTGTGAATGTTTTGAATTGATTCATGTAGACCTTTGGGGTCCATATAATACAACTACTTTTGATGGAAACAAGTATTTTCTTACTATAGTGGATGATTTCTTAAGAATGACTTGGTTGTTTCTTCTTAAACATAAATATGATGTTTGTGCTTCCTTACAAATGTTTGTGCAATATGTTCATAATCAATTTGCCAAGATTGTTAAGACAATAAGGTCTGATAATGGCACTGAGTTTGTAAACTCTACTTGTGAAAGCATGTTTCAAAAGTTAGGTATTATACATCAGAGATCTTGTTCATATACACCCCAACAGAATGAGGTGGCTGAAAGAAAACACAGACATCTACTTGAAGTTACAAGAGCACTCAAATTTCAGGCAAAAATTCCTATCAAGTACTGGGGGCATTGTGTATTAGCAGCCTACATTATCAATAGAATCCCTAGCAGTGTACTTAATTTTCAAACTCCCTATGAGAGATTATATGGTAGCAAACCATTACTGTCACATTTTAAGACTATTGGTTGTTTATGCTTTGCCAAAAGTCTTATTGAACATGATAAACTAATGCCTAGAGCCAGGTCAGCTATTCATATGGGGTATTCAGCAACACAAAAAAGGTACATTCTTCTGGATCTTACCACCAAAGTTTTTTTTGTAAGCAGAGATGTTATGTTTAGGGAGGAAATGTTTCCTTTATCACATGACAAACACTCTGGAAGACACCAGTTATTCACAGATATATTACAAGGAGGTTCAGATGTAACTTTTCAAGAGTTGTCTCAGCCAGCTTATGTGTCTTATCATCCTGAGCATGAAGGTCATGAACCTGGCCTTGCAAATCAGGAACTTGAACAACTTGGAGATCAAGAACATGTCCAGCATATGTCTGAGATTTCAGATGATAACAGAACTATCGTATGTGATCTTTTACCAGAACCAAGCTCAAGTAGTTCTTCTTCTGGTGCTGACACTCTTATGGATTCTAGTCAAGAGGGTCAACAGGTTGTTGTATCAACTGATATCAGAAGGTCCACTAGAACTAAGCAGTCTCCTGCTTGGATGACAGCTTTTGTTATACAAAAGGCAGTGAAATATCCTATGGGAAATTATGTAAGCTATAATCATCTCTCATCCTCTTATCAGTGTTATATTGTTGCTTCTTCCTCACTGAAAGAACCTAGTACATATTCTGAAGCTGTGACAGATCAAAGGTGGATAGATGCTATGCAACTGGAAATTCAGGCATTAGAAAGCAACAATACATGGGTGGTTATTGATCTTCCACAAGGAAAGAAACCTATAGGCTGCAGATGGGTGTATAAGATTAAGTATAAGGCTACTGGTGAAATAGAGAGATTTAAGGCAAGGTTGGCGGCTAAAGGCTACAGTCAACAAGAAGGTATAGATTATAAGGAGACTTTCTCACCTGTGGTTAAGATGGTCACAGTGAGATCTATAGTCTCTCTTGCAGCTTCCAGAAAATGGCATATTCATCAGACGGATGTCTTTAATGCTTTTCTTCAAGGTGATTTAGAGGATGAAATCTGTATACAGCTCCCACTAGGTTTTGTCAGTCAAAGGGAGAAGGTTTGTAGACTGACAAAGTCAATATATGGTCTCAAACAAGCACCAAGACAATGGAATCACAAGTTGACTGAAGCTCTTCTTGCTCTCAAGTTCAGACAAAGTCAGTATGACTATTCCTTGTTTACTCAAGATTCAGAAGCCGGTATAGTCATTGTACTTGTGTATGTAGATGATATGTTGGTTACTGGAAGCAGTCTTAAATTGATTGAAGAGACAAAGCAAGCTTTACAAAAGTGTTTCAAAATGAAGGATCTAGGTGAACTAAAGTACTTTCTAGGCATTGAGTTCACTAGGACAGAAAAAGGCATACTTATGCATAAGAGAAAGTATACCTTAGAGCTTATAGATGAAGTAGGAATGTCAGCAGCAAAGCATGCAGAAACTCCCATTGATGTTAATGTCAAGCTAACATCAAAACAGTATGATGAGCAAATAAGGGACAAGAAGAATTCGGAAGATCAGTTGATGGATCAAACATCATATCAAAAGCTAATTGGGAAACTACTATATCTTAACATGACAAGGCCAAATATATCATTTAGCACTCACACTCTAAGTCAGTTCCTACAGCATCCAAAGAAGTCACATATGGATGCAACTTTAAGGGTGGTTAGATATCTCAAGAAACAGCCTGGACAGGGTCTGCTAATGACTAGTTCTTCTAATGAATTGGTTACTGCATGTTGTGATGCAGACTGGGCTTCTTGTCCACTTACCAGGAGGTCTGTTACAGGCTACATGATCAAGATAGGCAACTCTTTAGTGTCATGGAAAGCTAAGAAGCAAACCACAGTCTCCAAAAGTTCTGCTGAAGCCGAGTACAGAAGCCTTGCATCTACTGTGTCAGAGTTAGTATGGTTACTTGGGATGTTAAAGGAAGTAGGAGTTGAAGTGCAGCTGCCAATACAAGTATACAGTGACAGTAAAGCAGCAATACAAATAGCTGCAAATCCAGTCTATCATGAGAGGACAAAACATATAGAAATAGATTGTCACTTCATAAGGGAAAGAATACAACAAGGTTCAATCAAAGTGAATTATATACCAACACAAGAACAACCAGCAGATATTTTGACAAAGGGGCTGTCCAGAAGTCAACACGAGTATTTGTTATCCAAGCTAGGAGTGTTGAACATTTTTGCCCCTCCTAGCTTGAAGGGGAGTAATGAGACTTCATCAGATTAGTTGGTTGTTAAGTAGTTAAAAGGTGGTTAGGATGATTAAGGGTAGTATAGTCTTTTCCCTTAAAAGTTGTTATAACTGATTATCTCAATAGTTAGTTACAGAAAACAACTATAAGTACATGTTCCTATCATTGTACAAGTTAGCCCTTTGAGCTCATAAATGAATTTCTTCTTCTTCTTTCTCGTTTAGCCTATGTAAAATTGTGTCTACGTTCAGACCCTTTATATATCTTCCTGAAAAAACATTTTCCTACAAGCCAAATACTACTCCCTCAATCAATCTTCCAAATAATGCATGAGCTAAATAATGTAATGTGAAATTGCTTCTAGTAAAGAGGAAGTTAAAAACCAAAGCTAAAAGAAGGTATAAATGCAAGGAGGTTGATCCATAAAGTATGATTCAAAAAAGAGGTGTTGCTGATCTAAGTTTGTATTAGTTCCTACATTGATGTGCAAAATATCAGACAAAAGACCAATTGATGAACATAAAACATATACAATGGGCATCTTCTTCTTCATTCAATACTTTCCAAGCTACTGCTCTCTCATAGGATATTGGCCTCCCCATACTTGACAAACAGATCCCACCTTGAAGACAAGCATAACCCTGCAAAAACATATGTAAGATGTGAAATCCAGTTAGTGAAGAATAACTACACATTGAAAGTTCATAAATAGAGTTACGCGTTCATTACGTTAACATGCAGTAGTAATGATGGTTCGATTACATAGCAGAAGCATAGAAAACAACTTAGCTGCTCACAGTCTTACCAACAAAGATAGCGTGTCGGTTTAGAAATAAATAGAGGAACAAAAGCAGGAAATTACATAGGTATATCCTTTAGACTAGTGAAAAATGCACATACCTGCTGCATTATCTGTGGAAGCTCAGAGTAGAGCGCCTTTCTTCCATTGTCGTCGAAAATCTTTTCCAGACTAATATCTTGAAGGGCTACCAAGGTAGTTTCTAGCATGTCAAGTCCGGCCTCATTCGCAAACGTGAAAACTGGCAGTGCCTGCCATCAAAAGTACAGGTTAAGAAAAACACTAACAATTGCGAAGCAAGAAGCAAACAACTAGTTGAGTAAAACTGGGAAGTATGTTTTATATATCATTACTAGCAGGAATCTGATGGTAAACCTCAAACTGCGACTTAATTGAACTTCATGAAAATTAGATATTTGGTTTGTAGATATTTAATACCTTCATAGAGCAACACATCAGAGCATCTGAGTGATCCCAAATTTCTTTCAGGATGGATTCACTTCCTCCGCTAGCAGATTTGAGCAGCTCCACGCCTAAGAAGAACCTGCAAGAGAAGAGTTCATATAAATATTCACGCAATAATGTAGAATTACATAACAGAAGGCAACCAATGTAAAAGCTATTAGAACCAGTCAGAGATTGATCCAAGTAGTTGCTTGATGCACATAATACAAAAGATACTCTAGTTTTGAGGTTATATCAGGTGGTGATATATACGTAAACCAAGCAACATACCTATAACTTTGGCAAATCCAACGGGCAAGAGTCTGTGCTTCAGGTGTGCCAGGTGGAGACCTTAGACCAGGGAGAGAACCAATACTGGATGGAGAGAGAGCCAAAGCAACCCTCTGAACAGATGATATGATACTGCGGACATATTGACGTGCCATAGCAGCTATGCTTTCTTGAAGATGAATCTCAAATGAAAATTGAAATGCTATTGTCATAACCGATTTTGTGCTACCAGAATTCTTGGAATGATCCCCTGTTGGTCGACTTCCAGCACGTCCAACCTCAAGAGTTGATGCAAGATCAAGTGTGCGGTTTGGGCTAGACGCGTCCTGCATTGACTTGAGAAGTAAATTACTAAAACTTTGAAAAAACTTGCACTTCCAGATTACATTTAGCAAGTATACTCACCGCCTTGGTGTCCAGAGGAATGATACGAAAACCAGAGGGAAGGAGAGGAGCATCATCAGCAAATGAGGCATCAATAGGAGCAAACATGAGCTCTGCACATGTTCCAACAGCATTCTCATCCACTCCATTACAAAGCTGCGCATTTCAAAAATAAGGATCTATTAATCATAGAGGTGGCAGAAAGTATAACACAAAGGGTTAAAAACTGAACAGCAGATTGTGGACAGTTGGCTACTATTCAACTAACATTTATCGATGATGCATCACCTTCCATGAGGGGTTTAAGGTAAAAGTCTCACAAAGGATAAAAGTAAAACTGAACTAACACTCACAAGTGAAACTAAACGTTTAGCTGCTACGACAATAATTCTTGCACCAAAATCCAATTTAGGAAAACATAGAGTGATGCAAATTATTTTGAGAACAAAAACGTACTTGCAGAAGGAAGATGTCACTAGACATTATCATGTCATCTTGGTAGTGGCCAATGCTTTCAAGTCTTATCACCTCCATAAACTGTTTTAAGAGGCAAGAAATATTAATAATATATTTACCTATAAAGCATAATATATGAAAATGAAGAAGTAAGAACGAGGCGTTCTGGCAATATACTAGAGATAATTCCGAACTAGTCACTTGCCTCTTCATGTTCAATAGTGTGAGCCAGTGGAAGAATGATTTGTCCACCAAAACTTCCAGTTCGAGTGACTGGTAAGCTGCATGGACCAGCTTTAACTGCAGCAGCTGAATAAGCATCAATACCACTGTCTGCCCATTCTGATCGGTGTTCCCGCAAGAACCTTAGCAGAATGGCTGGAGGTACGTTCTGCCAAGAAAAAACGAGATGTGATGAAACAGGTTCTATAAGAAAGAGAGCATTAATAAGAAACAGAAGTAGAACATAAGCTTCCGAGGAAACTAGGATCTTCACAAAATAATTTTTAGAGAATGGCCCGCACATAGTCAATATATTACTTATTTAACATTAAAACAGATATTGGAAATTCTTACAGAAGGAGACAAGTTCATCTAACGACAAATGGCAATAACTTTTAGGAAATTGCTAAAACTGAACATGGTCCAGAAGTTCATATAGCGCTCACAGACTGGAATACAGGAAAATATCTAAAGAACATGCAGAAATTCCAACAATGCATCCAATTGACGAAAATAAAACTTTTACGTCTCAAAGAAAGTATTTTTAAGCCCATCTTTTATTCCGCTTACTATAACTTATCCTAATTCTTTCCCTGCATCTACTAATGTAAAGCTCCCATTTATGTTGAAACTTTGTAAAACCTTGGAAATTGAATACATGATAATTACTCCTTCCATTCCAAAAAGAACTACATGGTGTAGAGTACGACATTGATCAACCTGATTTTGCATATTAAATCCCAGATTGGTCGACAAATTGATACCTGTAAAAGCATAGAAGCCTTGGCACAAAGCACAGCGCTGCTCATGGATGGAAATCCATTGGCATAAGAGATATTTGCACCCATCAATTTGCTGGGTGATGAGTTGACTAGAATGGTAACATCATCTATACCATCACTTTCAAGCATAGACCATCCCTCATCAGTAAAACCATTAACAGCCTCGTTAAAACCCCTTCACAATGCGAATTAGACGTTCAGTTACAAATGGAATAAAAATGATAAAGAGGTCGAAAAAACATAAGGGATTGAAAGACCAACTTGCTCAATCTTTGACCAAGTGCGCGTAACGCTGCAGGTCTTCTTCCCCAGCCAGAGACAGTAGGATGTGAAATTTCTTGAGAAATTTGTCTCAAGTGACGTAATGCCTGAAATATGTTAAACACCAGTACCGCATTAACTAAGAACTTCCGGTGACTATAATTCGCATTTCGATATCTATCTTAGGAATTTAGCTAGAAATGATGATAAAAGAAAGAGAAACAAGATTTTCAGAAGTTTAATCGTACCGCCATAGTTGTCCTCTGTGAAAGCAGTGTTGATGACTCATACAGTGGACGCAACACTTCAGGCACACTCCATGGCTGACAAAGATTAATTATTAACAACATTTATTAGAAAATTAGTACGGAGAAGAAAATTCATGCAATTTATAAGTTAACACACCTCTAAATCCATATGGTCAACTATGTGAATGATTGAACCACCTCCTTCACAGGGTCGTATCAGATATCCACTCGGCAGTATATCTGCTCTCACAAAACTCTGCACCGGTGGCATACTAGGACCATTCTGAGTGTTGTTCAGGGATCTTTCACATATCTACAATAGAAATATATGTATATTGCATCATCATAATAACAACGGAAGGATTTTTACTTTGTATGTGTGACTTTCAATTGCAATAAGGCAACACCTTTTATTTGATAATTTTACGAGGAACATAGTGATCTTAGATACATACCACAAGGCTACCATCTTCCATAACAGATGTATACCGCATTAACCAAAAGTCACGAGCTGGTGCCAGTGTAGTAGGTGCATAGAGCTGAAAAAAAGTCAGAATATTATATTCTGTGATTACTTGTCTTACACCAACAAAAAATACAGCAAGGATTTTTTCTAAAACTAACCTGCATGTATAGCAATTCAATGGTTCCACCATTTCCAGTGGACATCACATTGAGAACATCCACTGCTCGGCAGTCACGAAACCATGATGGCCGATCTTTAAGAATTTCAGCAACCTATATTAAACAGAAGCACAAATATACTTAGAATTTCAGTAGGGAAAACACAAAACTGAATTGACCAAGAAACTTACTCTTGTAGGCTCTAGACCCACAAGGCCACAAGCACGCGAGGCTACTCCTGAGCAACCATGAGAAATTGCAATGATTCCAATGGAATCCGGACCAGGCTGCAGGCACGGAAGAAAGACATTATTAAGATTATGACGACATAATGTTCTGTTCAAATTAGCTATTATATAATCAAACGTTGTGCATATAAGTGTGTCCATGATCAAATCCTCTAGAGTGTCATACATCAAATCCTCTAACGACTTGCGATGTATTGATGCAATTTAGAAGTTGATAAACAACACTCCAAAATTTCGTTCATGACATGTATTAATTGAAAGATAGGCAGGCAATGAAACAAACCTTCATCCCAGGCATTTGGACCCACTCCACAGCAGTTCCAGTTGCCTTTGATAAAAACTCTGTTAAAGTTTCCTCTGCTAAGGACAAAAGTCTGGAAATATATTCAAATATCATTATACAAAGCTTGAAAAATAATAACACACACACAAAAAGGAAATCAAACTCGGAGAATATCTACTTACCCTGCAGGGCTTGCATCCCTTGGTGGACGCTGAGGGGTCAAGTTGTGTTGACCACTCGTCACCACAGATTCACAACTATTGTTGTCTGTGGTGGCTAAGGCTGCCTGCAATTTAAAAGTATGACAGTTACCACAAACTCGAATTAATTCTTTAAAATTGAAACATTAAGTTGTATAATAAGAACAGATTGCTTTACAGTTTGAGTCTGTTGGCGGAAAAAGCTATTCTCATACACCAACTGTGAAACTTGCTTCTGCAGCCTATCATTCTCTTCCATCAACAGCTTATTCATTGCTGTCAATTTTCTGTTCACACCTTGAAGGCGCGACGATTCTTTACGTTGCTTCTCTCTACATCTACATTTACACGAACACAATACCATAACCATCTTAATAACAATATTTTCCAATATAATAAGAACTCAAAACATCAAAACAAAGCTACTTTCCCAATACCTTCTGTTCTGGAACCAAACTTTGATCTGTTTTGGCTCGATATTAGACAGAATTGGACACTCCCGAATCAACTGCTGACGACGGAGTGAACTAGGCTTGGGACATTCATGATACAACCTCTCCAAAGCCTCTACCTGCTCAGGAGTGTACCTCACATATTTACCACTATCTATCCCAAATTTGTCTTTACAGCTTGATGTCACAGCCATCATCACACTTCAAGAAAATATCAATTTTGAGAACCAAAAAAAGGATAACATAACAAAACAAAGTTCAAAAAACAGAGATCCCCTGCTTTATATTCATTTCCCACATCTTATATATATTACAACTGCTTCAAGAAAATTCTTGTACACCTAACACCACAAATCCCAAAGAAAGATTGATTCAAGCACTTGCAGTGTACAAACTTGACAATTTTTTTCTCTAGTCAAAAAAGGGATTTAATAGCAAAAATCCCTCCTACTCACTTAACCCCAACAAACTCCCAAGATTTCTGCATGTGTATATAAGGATATAGAGACATATATGTATTATAATAAAGTATTTTAGAAAAACTCCCATGTGGGAATGAAAAGCATTTGGATAATATGAAATGGGAACTTGTATATGAAGCATAAGAACTTTCAAAGTCTTAGAAATCAAGAAATGTATAAACACACAAAGATTTTCTAACCTTGTACAATTAAAATTTCCTCAACACCCAAAAAGGCTGTCCTCCAATTCCCACACAATCCCTTCAAAACCACGCAGCGTCAAGCACAAAACATAGATCTTTCTTCATCAGATCATGGAGTTACAATTTCCCACAAAATCAAGAAAGAACAATCTTTCTCTTATAACAGCTAAGACTTTTCACTCTATACAAGAATGGGAAGAAGGATGGTGGTCTTTCTTTTATATTTTTTATGCATACAAATGGGAGAGTTAAATGGGAAACACCATTTTGGTTACTTTGCATATAATCAAACAAATGGGGTTGCCTCTAGTGCTATTATTTTTTTCCCAAGAATTATGTGTATTACATAAGAAAGGAAGGGGTAGGGTGGGGGGTAAAGATAAAGAGTTGAAAGCAACAGAACAGTGTATGTGTTTTGGTATCTTTTACTCTGCAAAACTACAATCTGTCTGTCTTAAAACATCAGAAAAAGATGGGAATGTGAGAGACACAAAAAGAAAAAGTCCCACTGCAGTTGGTAGCCTGCTCTGCTCTGTCTTCACTTTTTGACATTAATGCCCCCTCCCCCACTCCTATAAAATAGTAATAATTTGAGTACATTTTACTCTTCTTCTTTTTGTGCTATATTAAATTTGTTTCTAAAGAAAAAGAGAATTGGTTTTCATCTCAAATATAGTATATTTCTTTTTAAAAAAAACAGAAGAGTGATGAATATCTCCTAAAAATAGAAGTGTAATGATATGTTGTGCACTTGATTTTTAATTAAAGATCTCAAATTTATTTGGGTATAAAAAAAATTGATAGGAAGTGTAGGTTCTATGCAGCATAAATTTAGATTAATCGAATTTCAATATAGGTATCAAACACAAGATGAACTGTTTTTTAAAAAAATATAAGGTAACTTGTGGTAAATATTTCCTTATGCAACATAAATTTAGATTAATCGAACTTCAATACAGGTATCAAATATCAGATCAACTTTTTCTTTAAAAAAAAAATGTAAGGTAACTTGTGGTAAATATTTAATAACAAGTGGGGATTCAAAAGAGTAGGTTCTATTTTTCTACAAATATAATGTAACATAATCATGATAAACCAAAAGGCAAAACTTTGCTAGCTAATCATAATCTCTGAGTTGTGAAGAATAAGTATTCCAAATAATACTCTGTATATCAATTTATATACAAGAGTTTTAACTTAATTATTTTTTCTATTTTAATTTGCTAAAGAATATAGAAAAAGTGAAAATGGTAGAGTGTGAAAACACAAGGAAAAATGAGGGGTATTTTGTGAAAAGAAGATATGTCATGCGTAAGTAGGAAATAGGAAAATATAGTAACAGAAGCTTAAGGTTAAAAAAAGTAAAAAAGATTGCTTAGAGGAGTGAAAAGCAAAGGCAAAAAATAAAGAAGACAGAATAATGAAAGATGGTTTGCATGCGCCCCCTCGATTTCTGTATATATATTTTTTCCACTTACTGTCACCATCATCATTATCATGATCATACATAGCATGTACACAACAAGCATGACATAAAAAACAAGAATTTTCAGTTCTTGTTTTTTTCTTATAAACAAGTATATTCGTGATTCTTTTGTGTTTTAGTTTATTTAACTTTTGGCCGGCATATACATGCAACTTAAAACAAAATAATATTAGCCTATTTGATGTAATTTCATGAAGGAAATCTAAAAAAAAGGTGTGTATGCAGTTTTACTTCTACATTATAAAGATTGAAAGACTGTTTTTGATAATCTTTTTGGTAAAATAGGAAAAAAGTTATGTTGAAAACACGAAGAAGAGAATAGTAGTATCAACAAATAATATGATAATTGAAGTAAAGAAAATAACAAGTAGAGTAATAGTAAACTCAAAGAATTAATAAGATATTAAGAGAGTAATAATAACAATATTGAAAAGGTAACTAGACAACATTCGACTACATATTAACCTTCAATCCTAATCTTTGACCATAAATTTATATTTTAAAGTAATATTCCTAGTAGTTGTAGGTTTGTCATTTTATGTTTAGTCTACCCTTCTTTATGCTCATTATTAATAAAATCCCACACCTTTAAACTGAGTCATATGTACATTTTACGTTGATCACATGTTTAAATCATCTCAGTCGTGCATCTCTTATCATGTCTCATTGAGGTCATTCCCATCTTTCCTTTTTTAAATAACTTTTTTTCTGGTCCTACTTTCTCTAGTATACCTGCATATCCATTTTGGCATCCTAATTTTTGCTACTTTCATCTTTCTGGACGTACGATTGCTTGATGGGCCAACACTTCGCCTCATACAACATAGATGGTCTGACCATAACTTTATAAAACTTACATTTAAGGTTTGGTAGCACATTATTATCATACGAAACATGAGATACGAGCTTCCATTTCATCCACTCCGATTCAATACAATGTGTAACATCATCATCAATCTTTCCATTTTCTTGGATTATTGACCCTAGATAATTGAAATCCTTGTTAGAGATGACTTGTGTATCAATCCTTACTTCTACATGAGTTATGTCAATGAACTTCCACTCTGAGAATTATGTCTTCTCGCTCAACCTGCTCCCTTAGACTCTATGATTTGTTTTCAAACCTCACCCCTATCGGTAAATTTGTCACGTGTCTCATCAATCAAAATTATACATGTCATTTGCAAATAGTATATGACACATCTTCTTGAATATGTCGTGTCAGTTCATCTATCACAAAGACAAATAAAAACGGGCCAAAAGTCAATTCCTAATACGATCCCATCACGACTAAAAAGTTATTCGAGTCTTCTTTCATGTTCTCACTAAGGTATTGGCTTCATTATACATCCGATACACTTCCTACACTTAGGAATGAACCTTAACACACATGAGCAAGCATACACTTAGGATGAATAGTTTAGTTCTTTAGTGTAGAATTTCGCGAGATATAACAATATCTCTCCCTTTGAAAGCATTTGTCCTCAAATGAAGTATAAATAAGCTGAAATGAGTAGGTAAGAGATTCAACTGAATTTACACATACCATGAAGAAACATAAAGAATTGCACACGAACAATGGAAACATCATGATACCAATTTTTTCATGAAACTTAGAAGAGTAAGACCGTAAAGAAAGAGGGGAAGCTACTAAAATAATTTATTAAGCCAAAGAAGAAAATCAATAGAGGCACAATCCATCAAAATAGAAATTAGATTGTCAAACTCCCAAATTCAATAATGTTCATGAAAATTTATTTACAAAATATAGCATGCATCTTCTTTATTAGAGCCTTATTATAGTATTATTTTATACTAGATGGTGCGTAGATAGATTATAGATATATGGTTAATTACATTGTTTGTCAAAGGATCAATAAAGGGCATATATATTATAGAATCCCAAGTAGTAAAAAAATATTGACATTTATGGTGGACATCATGAGTAAGTCAAATCATGTTCTCTTTTTTTTTTCTCCCCTTTATTTGCTTGTTGGTAGAAAGAATAACATCAATCAAGATTTCCTAGTTGACATATTCCGACAATGACAAAAAAGAAGAGCATCCAACTTCAATTCTTACCAAATCCTAGTATATATCATTGCTTCAAAATAATATTATATTTTATATATATACACCTCTTTTTATTTCCTTTTTGTGTTATGAGTATATTAGTTGAAAATTTTGATTCTTTTTACATATGAACACCTACATTCTATATATCATTATTTAAATAACTTTTAAAATGTTATTTGGCACTGTAAATCTAATTAATTAGGTATAATTGAGAGTTCAAGTAGCATCCAAATATAATATAAGACAGGTCATTTGAGATGAATTGACACCTCAAATATCAGGCAATAGTAATTGTGGTGATATTATATATGGTGATTAATTGAAGATGCAAAAAGGTGATGAAATCAAGCTAAAATCGTATTGATAAAAAATATTTTAGAAGATGACTTATAATATATTTTTTCAGAATAATGCAATACATCTTGTTCACTGAGTCTGTTGTTGTACACATTACATCTTGTATTTGTAACTCTTGTGTCATGTTGAGCCAACTATGAAACTAAGGTTGTGTTATTTTTCATGAAAAATATTTTTTTTTAAAATAAATGAACTTTTTATTTATTTTTTTGTATTTGGTGTGTAAATAAAAAAATATTATTCTAAATTAAGTATTTGTATATAACCAGGAAAAATTGACGTGGTGGGGATGGGTACTACACAAGCGAGAGTGAAGATGACGTGAGTTGGCGGAGGGAGAAGACACAATCTATGTAAAATGTAATTTATAGAACTTGTTTCCATTGTTTCTATTAAGGAAATCATTTTCCTCATTTCTAAAAAAAACTTATTTTCCTTATAATTTTTTCCTAATAATTTTGAATAATCAAACATGAAAAAATTAAAAAAAAAATCTCAAAAATATTAATTTCTTCCCTACCAAATGCACCCTAAATGACGACTCATTCTAGAGAATCCTTAATTATGCCCTAAAAGTAGATTATTTATTGAGCATGAAAATGAAATGAGCCAAAATAAAGTGGAATAAATATCAAAGACTTGTATAATCAACTAGACTAACTAGTGTATATTATTGAGACGTAGTTGACTAAATTATTAATTAATAAAATTTACTTATTTTGTGATAGTTTTTGGCTAGTATACCGCTATATTTTTAATTTTTTGTTGGAAAAGTGGTCCATAATGTAGATACCACTATGTTTCATAGTACTTACTACTCACTCTAATTCATATTTGTAACGACCTGATTCCGTCGTTAACATAAAGCCAATGGGGGAAAGAATTGGGGTCAGAAAACTTTTTGGTAGTAGCTTGGGATTTCCCAACCTAGTCCAGATTTGGATGAAATTGGAGTTTGTGAGGTCTAGGGAAATCTGGTAACAATCGGATGACTTATTTATGATTTTGATTACATGAATGGATAACTTAGACGTTAAGGAACCCGTACGACTTTACGAAATTGAATTCGAGTGAGTAGAACTCTCGAAATTGAACTTAGCGTGGACGGTATTTTCTGAATGTCGTTGATTGATTATGTGTTGTGAAATGGGGCTTTGGAATTCTTTATTTAGCATTCTGTCTCCGTGTAGGCCGCCAGAGCGGGGTTGGTGCCGCCAGAGCGGGGCAGCTGTAGCGGGAGGGGTCCCGCTGTAGCGGAAAAAACGTGACTTAAGTCAGAAATAAAATCCTAAAAATATTTTATTCTGCACTTTTCGACTTTGAGAACTAGGAGACGACCCCAAACGAGTTCTTGACCATTTTTCACCATTCTTGAGGCTAAAGGTAAGGTTTTAACTCCCCGAATCTATTTTTCGATCCGTAGAACGTAATTTAGTGGGTCATTTCGATGGGGGAGGGTTTTGATCTAGAATTTATGGTGAAAAAAACCCTAAATTGGGTATTAGGATCTTGAGTTTGGTCTAGGGTTATTGGGTTTGTTATAATCCAGATAATTAGACCTTTGATTGTTGATCCTTGTGTTAATTATATATTTTTAGACCATAAGCAAGCGGGAAGAATCCGAAAAGGGAAGATTCAAGTACCTTAGGGTATTCAAGCTTGGATTCGAGGTAGGTGATGGTTGTGATTTCATGTTGGTGCGATATATGTTTGTAATTGTTGCATTGTTGCATGTATGTATGTGAATGAAATCTATTGATCACATCTAATGTAATTGAGTATGAACGAATGATTGTATGTCATGAATCAACACTTGATTGTATGATTATGAGAATGTACATTGTGATTGTGATTATGGCTTGTTGAATGGATCGGTTGCCACGTTCTGGCATAAACATGGGATCGACTGCCACGTTCCTGCACACTAACTTGGATCGGTTGCCACGTTTTGGCATAAATATGGGATCGGTTGTCACGTTCTGGCATAAACATTAGATCGGGTACCAAGTTTTGGTATGCTAACAGTTTGGGTGTGGGTTCCATGAGAGGCCCATTGAATTGGGTTCCGTGAGAGGACCATTGAATTATGTTGTGTATCTACTTGTGATGATTTCATTCATATCTAATGATGATTGGTATTGAAAGATGGTATGTTGCTCTAAATTGATAACCAATGCATATTATTGAGAACGTGTGATGCTACATTGATCCTGAAAAGATGACTAATATTGTATATGTTCAATATATGCCTGTTTTATAATGTTGTGGTTACTTGCATGCGTTTCACTTATTTGGATAGCCACGTGATCCTACCAGTACATTGTGGTTGTGTACTGATACTGCACTTGCTCTTTCTTTGTTGAGTACAGGGCATCTTCATGTGGCTATTGATAGACCTCAGTTAGGTGACTATTGAGCGTAATCGGATTCAAGGGTGAGCCAGTTCTTTCAGGCTGCCATGAATTTTCTTGTTTAAGTCCATTCTTTTCGGACTCAGACTATTTGTTTAAGGTGTTGTTTAGTTTCGGAGTTGTACCTCTTGTTCTTAGACTTGTCGATAGTAGAGTTTTGGTACACTGACTTTCAGGTTCTAGGGTTCAATTTCCGCATTAGTTTGATTAGTTATTTGTCAAAAATCTTGGAGTTCCTGGAGACTCCATTTTTATAGTCATTTAAACTTGCTTCCATTTATTTAAATGTCTTAGTTTTCATAAAATTTGTTTGTTTGGGTTGTAGTACTGGTTCTCCCACCAGAGGATTTGTGTGGGCACCAATCAAGACGATCTGGGTCGTGACAAAGTTGGTATCAGAGCCCTTGGTTCGTCGATCTCATTGTACCAAAATGAGTCTAGTAGAGTCTTGTGGAACGGTACGATGACGTTCGTACTTTTCTTTGAGAGGCTATAGGTCTTTAGGAAAAACTCATTTCTTTCTACTCCTTCGTGCTATGACTTGAATCCAATTAGTATCTGAGTGATACAAATTGGTATTTTTCCTCCTTCACTCTATGGTCCGAGCTAGAGCAACAGCAGCAGTAACACCATCACTAGCAAGAGAGGATGTGTATAGACTATAGACAGTTGAATAGGGTCACCATTAAGAACAAGTATCCATTGCCTCGGATAGATGACCTTTTTTACCAATTGCAAGGTGCATCAATTTTCTCTAAGCTTTATTTAAGGTCTGGTAACCATCAGTTAAAGATTGAGACGGTTAAGAATTGGGTTCGACCAAGTTCTATGATTGAAATTAGCAGTTTTGTGGAGTTCGCTAGCTACTATTGTCTCTTGTGGTATGAGTTAAGTCCAATCGGTATATCCCGATTCTAATTGGTATCTCAATGAAGTGAACTAAAGGTTATAATCCCGGCTGAAAGGACACAAGCTAGTTAATTGGAACTGAGAAAGTTCTCATTGGTATCTGGCCTTAGGGACCATATAATGCATGGCTGATGGTCGTTTATGGAACGAACTAATTAAAGAAATTGGACTTGTTTACGAGTTGTAACTTGGAACGGTGAATGTGTGTTTCTAGTTGTCGAAAATTAACTATGAATATGAAGGGTGTATTACTTGAATGTTTTGATATGATTATGTGCCCAGTATTGCTTGTATAAATGTTGATATGTGCAATGTGTTGGCCTAAATGTTGAAATTGTGACAGTTGTAACCGCTTGAGTGTCGTGGAACTTGTCGTGAAAAGAAAGTCATCACGAGATTAGGTGCAAGGGTCTAAATAAATTACGATGTGGTTCGTAAATAAGAAATCTGGACATGCGTTGCGACCAAATGATAATCGTGTGAGAGTTTGGGTGTATCCTAGGGATATGTGTGTGGTAGTTTTGAAACGATGTAAAAGGATTCTAAAGTGCGTACTTCGTTGGGTTGACCGGGGGTTAGACAATGATTGCCCTAGCTAAAGAGATTTCCTTAAAAGCCTAGTTATAGCTGGGAACCTTTGGGGAGTTTAAGAAAGAAAAAAACCCAGAAGAATTATTGGCAGGGATTATGTTTCCGTTATGGCCGCTAGGGCGGGATTTTCCCGCCAAGATGAGACCGCCAGTGCGGGATTCCTCCCGCCAGAGCGGGACAGGGCGAGACAGAATCTCAATCATGTCTCTCATGTTCTCCCCTAGTCACAATTATGGACCCCGAATCATACCCGAACTAATCCTTGCGATTTAATTCAGTGTTCAGCAATCGAATATAAGTTATAAAGTGTGTTAAAATTATGGAGAACCTGGGCATATGAGGAGGAAATTAGCGAGGCCGTGGAGGTCAGGGAAATGGTAATGTAAGTAGAGGAGTAGTGGAGCGAGGAGAGGAGGTTTCCCGTCAAGACGACAGGGCTCAGTTATATGCTTTTTCGGGCAAGATCGAGTTTGAGGTGTGTGATGCAGTGGTCACTAGTGCTACTCTTGTCTATGCCCGAATGGCTATTGTTTTGTTTGATCCGGGTTCGACTTATTCGCATGTGTCAGTTCTATTGTCTTGGGATTTGATGTGGTTTGTGATATACTTGATCCCCCCATCCATGTTTCTACCCAGTTAAATAGTCAGTCATAGGCACCCATGTGTATCGTGTTGTCCTGTTGTGGATATGGATTTTCAGATTTGGGTTGATTTGGTTATGTTGGATATGACTGACTTGATATAATCTTAGGCATAACTTGGTTGTCCCCCCTATTATACCAGGCTTACTTGTAATACTAAGTCGGTAACTCTAATGATCCCCGATAGGGAAAAATCATATCCTCCATTCGGGCTAGAAAATTGGTGGGGCAGGGTTGTTTGGCTTATTTGGCTCATGTTTGGGATGTTGATGTTGAGTCTCCCTCTATTGAATCTATTCATGTGGTGTCAGAATTGAGAGAGCTTAATGCTCAAATCCAAGGGCTTCTTGATAAAGGTTTCATCCGTCCTAGTGTTTTCCCATGGGGTGCTCCTGTAATGTTTGTTAAGAAGAAGGAGGGTAGTATAAGGACTGGTGATTTTGTCTTAAGCCATAAAGGAGTGGATTGATACCGGAATGACAGGCTTATGGATAAGAAAGTCCCATTGAGTATACTTGGGTGAAGGTAATTGAACAGTTTAGTAAGTAAATGTGTATAAAATTGGGTTAGCCCTTTAAATTTGAAGGATATACCTGAGTTTGAGGTGTCATGTCGATGAAAAGGTTGACTTTGTAGTGATAGCCAGGGCTAACCGAGTGTAATGGTGGTATGAGTTAAAGATGGATTGTGATGGGATGCAACTATATAATAAGATTGTTGGTAAAGCAAATTTTGTGTAGTAAGTACGACTTGCGAGTATCTAAGGTCGTGGTTTTCTAATATTGGGTGAGTAACGTGGTTGTATGGAAAGTTTAAGAGATGGTGGGACACCACTCGAATAGAATGTTAAAGAGCTAGAGTTATTATAAAGGAAAATATAGTGGGATGTAGTACAGCCTTTAGAGAGAGGCGAGATCAAGAATATTTTATTTGATTCTTAAGGCTAAAGAGGTATCTTCAGAGTGGTAGATAATTGGGTTCAGAGACGCGTGATTTCATTCATTTTGGTATGGCTATGGTAATAGTATCACAAGTCAGTCAAATTGGTTAAAAACTATTGGAAAGGACTTGAGAATATAGTGTACAGACATTAGCTTGAGTGTGATGATAAGTGCTTTATTTTGTTTTGAGTTTAGTAATGAGTACGATTGAATTATTAGCAAAAGGTATTGTAAGATCGATGGAGAGGTGATCAATGATAAGCAAAGATCCATGAATTCATAAAAATCTTCTAGGTATAAGCTAATGTTGATAGATAAGGGGTTTGTGTTCTACGGTGGAAATTACAATTCCGATTTTTCATTGTAAGTCTACATTCGTGGTGATGTATTTTGTCAAGGTATGAATTGGCAAGGTGGAAAATGATCAATTGTATCCGGTATTGAGTATTTGAAAGGACTTACACCTGGGTTGAGTCGTAAGTTTACCACTATTGATTGTTAAAGTACCTAAGAAATGTTTCATTTAAAAGTATTGGTTTATAATAAGGTAAATGGTCGGAGTGTTTACGATGGTTGTTAGTATTGTGAGTATGATTCACTAGCTATGCTCTCGTGTGTTTTCACTTTTGTGGGTGGATCCCTAGTGGTAGATTAGGGGTACCAAATCCTGCGATGTTCTCTTGGTCGAATGTGGGGATCTTTGGGTCCAATTCTACTATTCTTAAGAGGTAATATACAATTACAAAATCTAGCATTTTGATAGTGTTGTTGGAGGGGTTGTATGCTTGGACATATCCCTCGATGAGTATATAATTTCTAAAGATCAAATTTGTTATAACTTAAGCTCATGGAAATTTATTTTGTGGGATGGAGATATTGTTAAGAACTATGATCGTTTGGATATTATGAGTGTGTGTTGGTTGGTTCAGGTTCACTTCTAATTATAGCGAGGATTGATTTAGAACGTTATCATGCTTATGTGAGAAAGGATTTGTTCAGATAATTGTGTCAAGGTCCTTGATAACATGTTGTAGACGTGTGTACGATCAACTTTGGTGGTTATTGGAAATAGCTTTATTGTTAGTTAAGTGTGCATACAACAATAATTATCACTCGAGTATTGGTTGGTTTGAGGTTGTAGATGTGAAACCCTTAGGGCTTAATGAGATTCAGTAAGAAGAGCATGCGAGACAAGTATCCCCAGTAATTCTATATTTCAGATACTACTCTACCCTTACTTTGGCCAGTCTTTTCTAGTTGATCACTCGGGGATGAGTGATGGGTAAATTGGTATCTATTATAACGACCTGATTCCATCGTTAGGGAAAAGCCAATGGGGGAAAGAATTGGGGTCAGAAAATTTTTTGGTAGTAGCTTGAGATTTCCCAACCTAGCCAGATTTGGACGAAATTGGAGTCTGTGAGGTCTAGGGAAATCTGGTAACAATCGGGTGACTTATTTATGATTTTGATTACATGAATGGATAGCTAAGACGTTAAGGAACCCGTACGACTTTACGAAATTGAATTCGAGTGAGTAGAACTCCAAAAATTGAACTTAGTGTAGAAAGTATTTTTTGAGTGTCGATGGTTGATGATGCGTTGTGAAATAGGGCTTTGGAATTCTTTATTTAGCATTCTGTCTCCGTGTAGGCCGCCAGAAAGGGGTTGGTGCCGCAAGAGTGGGATGGGTCCCGCTGTAGCGGGACAGATGCGACTTAAGTCGGAAATAAAACCCTAAAAATATTTTATTCTACATTTTTTGACTTTGAGAGCTAGGAGACGACCCCAGATGAGTTCTTGGCAATTTTTCACCATTCTAGAGGCTAAAGGTAAGGTTTTAACTCCCCGAATCCATTTTTCGATTTGTAGAACATAATCTCGTGGCATTATCGATGGGGGAGGGTTTTGATCTAGAATTTATAGTGGAAAAAGCCCTAAATTGGTTATTAGGATCTTGAGTTTGGTCTAGGGTTATTAGGATTGTTATAATCCGGATAATTAGACCTTTGATTGTTGATCTTTGTGTTAATTGTATATGTTTAGACCACGAACAAGCGGGAAGAATCCGGAAAGGGAAGATTCAAGTTCCTTAGGGAATTCAAGCTTGGATTCGAGGTAGGTGATGATTGTGATTTCATGTTGATGTGATAATGTTTGTAATTGTTTCATTGTAATGCATGTATGTATGTGAATGAAATCTATTGATCACACCTAATGTAATTGAGTATGAACGAATGATTATATGCCATGAATCAACACTTGATTGTATGATTATGAGAATGTACATTGTGATTGTGATTGTGGCTTGTTGAATGGATTGGTTGCCACGTTTCGGCATAAAAATTGGGATCGGCTGCCACGTTCCGGCACACTAACTTGGATCGGTTGCCACGTTCCAACATAAATATGGGATTGGCTGCCACGTTCCGGCATAAACATTGGATCGGGTACCACATTTCGATATGCTAATAGTTTGGGTGTGGGTTCCATGAGAGGACCATTGAAGTGGGTTTCGTGAGAGGATCATTGAATTGTGTTGTGTATCTACTTGTGATGATTTCGTTCATATCTAATGATGATTGGTATTGGAAGACGGTATGTTGCTCTAAATTGATAACCAATGTGTATTATTGAGAACGTGTGATGCTACATTGATTCTAAAAAGATGACTAATATTGTATATGTTCGATATATGCCTGTTTTATAATGTTGTGGTTACTTGCATATGTTTACTTATTGGGATAACCGCGTGATCCTACCAGTACACTGTGGTTGTGTACTGATACTGCACTTGCTCTTTCTTTGTTGAGTACAGGGCATCTTCATGTGGCTATTGATAGACCTCAGTTAGGTGACTATTGAGCATGACCGGATTCAAGGGTGAGCCAGTTCTTTCAGGCTGTCATGGATCTTTCTTGTTTAAGTCCACTCTTTTCGGACTCAGACTATTTGTTTAAGGTGTTGTTTAGTTTCGGGGTTGTATCCCTTGTTCTTAGACTTGTCAATAGTAGAGTTTTGGTACATTGACTTTCAGGTTCTAGGGGTTGAATTTCCGCATTAGTTTGGTTAGTTGTTTGTTAAAAACCTTGGAGTTTATGGAGAATCCATTTTTATAGTCATTTAAACCTGCTTCCGTTTATTTAAATGCCTTAGTTTTCATAAAATTTGTTTGTTTGGGTTGTAGTAATGGTTCTCCCACCGGAGGGTTTGTGTGGGCGCCAATCACGACGGTCTGGGTCGTGACAATATTAAGTAAATAATGAGATTTTTTAAATTAAAAATAAGTGGTTTTCTTATATTTAAAAAAATTATTGATATTTTTTTAATATTTTTAATGAGGTTCTTAATTATTTTGTATTTTTTAGAAGAACAATCTAGAAATAATAAAAATGATAACAATGAAGAATAAGTGGACAATTCAAATTTAAAAAAATCAGCATATCGATGATAATAGAACTTTTTTGGTTTTACTAGTAATTTAATCCTGCATAAAATGTATGAACATAATGAACAATGGTGAATGTGTTGGAGAAACAAGCGTTAGAAAAGGAAATTTATGTAACAGTAACAAAAATATCAAAATGATAAATAAGGAAGCAAAGAGCATATTAGGCCAATAAACATAATATACATATCGAAGAAATAAAGAAAACCAAACATGAAGAGCTTGTTCAGCATTGTTGTTTGGGAGGACAAAAACAATTATTTTGAGAAAAAAACATTTATTTTGAAAATCAAAGTGTTTTGCAATAAGTAAAACTGTTTTAAATGGAAATAGAAACAAATTTTCTATTGTTGGGAATAAACCAAAAGTTTATGCTTCTTAAAAAAAGTAGAAGAAGAAAAAAAAATTCAAGACCGAAATATCCCTATCATATATACATATTTACTAATATGCCCCTTATATTTATTTATTTTTGTGGTGAATTATTTTTGTATGTAGTGATTTAATTTGTGAAATTATATTTTAATTTAATTTTCTTAATATTTTTAATTATATTTAAAACATCATGTTAATATTATATCAATATTCAATTTTTATTTATTTATCTACGTATAATATTAATTGAAAATTTGAGTATGTATATTTTAATTTAATAAAATAAAACCTTAATTAAAATTTATAATAGATATTTAAAATAATTTCTCTCTATGAAATAATTAATTTTAAAAGTGCATTGATTTCGTAATTTGACTCTCAAAAGCATTTTTTAAAAATGATTAGTCAAACACAATTTTCTAATCAAAAATACGTTTCAAATAAATTAGTTAAACACATATTATTATTTTTTAAAGCACTATTCTAGAAAGCTATTTTTAAAAAGTGATTCTAAAAATAAGCAACTTTTGACAGCGCAAGCGCAATGTCAAACACTGTTAATATACAAAGCTTGAATTTTGATTATTCCAGCGGGATCATCAAAATTGTCACACCCCTTTTTTCACCCCATTTAAAAAATAGATAAGATTTTTCTCAATTATAAGAACTATTTTAAATAAAATTTTCTTATTTATTTCATAATCATCACCTGAAAATTGAATACCAAAACTTAAATTCAAGTTACAACTTTAAAATAAATGTAATAACTCATTTTTGAAATAGTCATTCTAATTGAAAACAACCTCTCTAAAAATAATTTTGTATATGCATTCAAGCTAAAACTCACATTATTATTCAATAAAGCGGATAATGTAATGATAAGGTTGGTAACATAAAAGACTATACTAATAAATTTCATATATCAATTAATTAATTATTAAAAGGTAAAAGTAAAATTATGTGAAATAAAAATTGAAGTTAAAATCGATCATAATCCTAATATAATGTTAAGAATAATTCAATTTGAATATATTGTTTTTTAATTAAATTAATATTTATTTAACTCCATTAACATAATTCTTAATATAATAAGAGCAAAACTTCAAATATGAGATGATTAATCATTCAATTTCTATATCTATATCTATATGTAGGGGTGTTCACGGTTTGGATAAAAACCGATCCAAACCAAAAAATCGAACCAAACCGATAAAATAAAATCGATTTTATTTGAGTTTGGTTTGGTTTTAGATTTTTGAAAACCGATAGAATTTGGTTTGGTTATGGTTTTATTCAAAAAAACTGAAGAAATAACCGAACCGATGAATAATATACATATATTTTATTAATATACATACTTAATATATTGTTTTTATAAACAATTTTAAATATCTTATATATATTTTCATTAAAATTTCATTATAATTTACTTATTGAAAGCAAAAATGCCCAAGATGAAAACATTTATCTTATTGATTTCATGTATATGAGTGTCTATATGACAATTCTTTGTGGGACGAAAAATGTTATTGTCTCTTCATTCTAGACCAATATAGTGAATTTTAAAGCTTTATTGATAATAAATTTAGTGATCGAAAGTTCAGTAATTTAAGTCATTCTAACTATTTTTCGTTTTGAATGTATTGTTATTTCTTTTTCACATGTTTCTTTTATTTTTGTATATGGTTAATAACCGAATCAAACCAAACCGAAACCGATAACCACCAAACCGATAAATGTATATTATATTTGGTTTGGTTTGATTTTGATGATTTTAAAACCGATTAAGTTAGTTTGATTTTGGTTTTGACCAATAACCGATCCAAACCAACCCGTGAACACCCCTATCTATATGTATCTCTCTACATATACATCATATATTCATAATGCAATAAAGTCAATTAATTTTATAATATATAGGAACGTGTAGGTAGAAACTTGAGTTATAAGTTAATTGCTAATTGGTAAAATGTGTAAATGATGTATGTGTAAAATGTAGAGGAGTTAGTTTAAAATACACACGATGTGTATTACATATATTTCTTAATGTAATGTTATCATAATTCGATTAGCAAAATAAATTAAAAAATATAAAATAATCCAATTGCAATACATTAGCTGTTTAACTAATTAATTACTTAAATATTTCATTCGAAAATCTGTCAAGCAAGAATTTTCATTTACATTCGATATTCATTCAAATTCAATTCATATAATTCAATAATAAGGTATTTGTAGTTATAAATTTAATTTATTTTTTTAATATATTGGAAAAAGAAAAAAAGGATGAGAATGCCAAGATATAATTATTATGTTTTTGAAGGAAAACTCATTGGAGGGAAAAATTAATGTTAGAAGCCAACAATTAATATTGTGGTGGAGTATAATTGGAGGTTTTGGGTTCGAGTCTCCTTAGGTACGAAATCGCCTTTATTAAGAAGTATTTTATCTTCCAATATGGACTTTTCGGCGCCAAAAATAAAGAAGAACACTTACATTTTCTGGCATGTACTTTCTGCCCATAATTTAAAATCTAATATAGATATAGGAGAGAAACAGAAGGTTTGTCTGTCTTTATGGATCATAAGGGAATAATATATCCTGAAAAAATTGGTATTTGTCCACATCTAATTACAATAATTAATTAATTAATTTACAGTACTATTGTTTTTATCAAACTTGTGCCTAAAGTTAAGGGCTATGAAGGACCATTTTTTAGATAAGAAAGTGAGAGTAACACAGAATATAAATAAATATATATCAACTTTTTCAAAGCATGCTTGAAAACAATAGTTTATAAATAACTTTTACTTTATAAAATATATTTTTTTTAAATGGATGCTTAGTGTATTCCACACAGCCGTTACTTTTTCTTCGATAAAGCTTTGATTCAAAAGTGGGCATGGCTAAGTGAGTCTTTAGTAGTGGTCAACTGCAGTAGCTCAGGTTTCCAAGATTTGAACTATTCAAGATTAATAACATTACTTTAGGGTTCCAAGCTAAGTTCCATCGAGTAGAGACGGATTTAGAATTTAAACGGTTGAGTTTTTAAAAGAATTAGCTAGGTATTTAAAATTAAGAGTGAGTCATTGATTTTTTATCTTGCCACATATTAGTTCCTTCATTAAAATTAAGTGTAAATTTGTGTCAAAGTATACTGAGGTGGATATATATATATTTGAATTGAAAATATAACATAAAATATATATTTGGATTAAAAAATTAACAAATGATATATTTAAACTATTTCTCATACTATATGAGTACATTTGATCCCTTTCTAAATTAGAATTAGCTGAAAAACATCAAATATTGAAAAATACTTTGGGTGTTGATGAAACTGATTTTATTAATAATTCGTTACACTTTTTAATAAAAAGAGCTAAAGTTACTTTTACTATCGTGTTTAACTGCAAATATTGATATTTAATTTATTTTTAAGAGTATGATTGAACACATACATATATAATTAAAAATTATATATATATATATATTCAAGTTTGGATTCCAAAATTTTTTACATATCGTGCACAATCAAACGTGGTCTATTAAAAGAAATGTCAATAAATAAATAATTTCCTTCACATATAGCAGATGAGTCGATGCCAGTCTTTTTGGATATTGTTATTTTCAACACACAAAAATCAAAATGCATTGGTCTTATTCAAGATAGAAAATGTAACTATCTTTGAAGTTTGAACATAACGTTTTCTGAAGAATTATCAATTAGAGTAATGGCAGACACATCTAAGTGGGTTTCAAAAATATTTTAACAGTCCACGCACTCAAATGTAGACTTCTAAATGGGAAAATACAATACCGTGTTTCTAACAATACCATTTTGTTGGGTCTGTTATTACATATTATTTCATAATATATCGTATTATATCGTATCATACTGTATTATTTTAATAAATATAATATTTGAATAGATTGTATTGTTCTCTCTTGTTACATAATGTGACACGTGTGTAATTTGAATAAAAAGTGTACAAGACATTATAGGGTACGAGGTACGTAGAACTGCTATGAAAAAGTAGAGTAAATAATAAAATAAAATTATTGAATAATAAGTAAATACAAAATGAGAAGGAAATGTTAAGGTAACAATGCAATCACACCAAATCGATCGTTATACAAAATGAATCTAACAACAGATTGAAATGGTACAATACAATACAATACAATTTAAGCAACTATCAAAACAAACATTGTATTTAAACTAACAATACAATACAACGGATAACAACCTTACAAACATGGTGTATATATGTGTGTGGATTACGAAGTACGTACATTGAATAATATGAAGTTTCAGATTTAAGTTTTAGCATAGGCAAAAATACTAAGTAACTTTTATCCATCAATTTAAATCTTGATGGATAGAATTACTCGATACTTGTATTAAAGGAAGATAACAAATACACAATAGAATTAGTTAAGATGCACGAAAATTGGCCAAAATTATAAAAATAAATAAATTAAAGGTAGTGAAACCGATGAGTTCATCTGTGGATTGAAGTGATAAATTAGTTTGTGCCATCTTATAAGTCAGTTCAAGGTTGAAGCAATATAATGCTAATGGGAGTAATTCAAACTTTAGTCCTCCAAATATAGTCAACATATTTGAAATTAAAAAAGACAAAAGAAAACATAGAAACGTTCGAGGTTGCAACAGGACTGCTAATGGAGAGTCATTCAAATCGTAAAATCAAAATTTAATTGACATATTTGAAGTTAAAATGAGAGAATAGAAGAAACAGGGGGGGATCTACTAAGGCTCGTGGGGTGCCACGCCACCCACGAGCTTCGGTCGAAATGTGATGTATGTATAGGTGTATATACATACAATGTGTATAAATAAACAAATGGCACCCACAGAACCAAAAAGCGTTGTGGTGCCACTGGTAAAGGGTGAGACTCCCCGCCCTCCAGACGCGGGATCGAGTCTGGGAAACGATTTTTTAAAAAAAATAAAATCTCGCAGCCTCAAATAGATGAGGAATTCAGCTTCAACAATGCATATTTTGAAGATTATATTTCCTTTTTTTCTTTTTAATTCTAGTTGGCTTAGTTTTAATTAGTATTGTTGACTAATTTAATTTATTAATCTTTGATTTTTTATAATTTGTTATTAGTTATTTGTTTGATGGAGAAGTGTTAAAAATAGCTTTAAACTATGTGACATTTAATAAAGATGTTCTCTATTAATAGTTTGATTAAAAAATGTCCTTACTGTTAATAATTTGTTTTTAAAATGTCTCCACTATTAATAGTTTGACCCTAAAAATGTCTTGTTGTTACTTTATTGTGTCAAAAATACACCTTTTCTAATGAACATAATATTTTTTTCTTTTTCAAATAAAATTATTATTCTTAAAGAATCCCTTTCTTGTTTCTTTTCTTTTGAAATCCTTTTAACTAAAAAAAATATTTGGAAATAGTACAGTAATATTTTTCTTAATCTTGTTTTGTAATTTAAATAGAATAATGTCATATACTTTTAAAATAATATCATAGTAACTTCATCTTTAATTTTTATTTAGATATGATAAAATCCTTTTTTCCTAATAAAATAAAAAATATTTTTATTTCTTAATCTTTTTAAAATTGATTAAGTAAATATTTTTCTTGTAGCTATCGCAACTGTGGAAATATCATTTTCTTCCATGAAGTAGATAAAAAATGAAATATGAAATAAGAGTGGTGACAAATATTCAAATGATTTATTTAGTTTATTACATTGTAAGTGATATATTTACAAATATAAGTAATGATGCTCTAATTGACCATTTTAAAAATTATTTAAACTCATCGAGAACTATTATAAATGAATAATATATATTTATAATATTAGTAAAATTATTATTTTTTTAAATTATGCTGGATTTTGTGCGGAATCGAAACCTAAGGTTAATTTAGTGATCTAAGCAATGTGTCTACTTGGCATCCAGGAAATTCAAATCTTGGATCCGCCTCTGAGAAGAAAAACCTTTAGATAGGTTAAGACATTGATTTGCAAAAATGACAACTCAAAAGATTTGATCCTCGAAAAATAGACTAGTTTGATCCTATTTTCAAAACTAAGGTTGAATTAAATTAAGCTCTTTGATTGGTCACTATACTTTACCATTAAAGTCCTCGCGTCTTCAAATCCTCAGTATCTTATTCCCTTCCCTTCCTTGACGGTAGCATATTAATGAAATATTTCAAACTCATTAATTCTTAACGTATTTATTTCACTTTGTAGGAAAATTATATTGTACTATATAGTTATTAAATTTTGGTTTAATAAATACATATATATAAGCATTGACATTTCTAATTAATACAAGTTAAAGATTTAGTCTAGTTGTTAAAGTATTGTAAAAATTTCTTGAGGTTCTGTGTTCTAGTCCTACTGACCTCACATTTATATTTTTTACAATAACCATTGGCATCCCGTAATGATAATCCTGAATCCACTACTAGTAACAACGTATTTTTTCTGGCCTTGTCGATCTTACTGTTAGCCATTGTCTTGAATGGTGGCTTTGTTTATTCATATTTATATTCAATACATTTAGTCAAGTAAGGCATCAGGTACTAATCGCGCCTCCCCAGGCTAGGGACGTGATAGTTATAAACTATATGGATTAAAGAACTAAGGTTGCGTCTCCAAAATAGAAGGAAACGTTGTTTGTATCATTCAATTATAGGTGTTCGAATTTTCTAGATATGCACTCACTCTTTACACCATCACTAAAATATTTTCAAGAGTTGAATTAATGATTTATCTCAATATGATTTTTTTCAAATCTATATAAGTTATATTTAGATAAGAACGATTAATTATGCCAGATAAATTTAACTTATTCCTAAAGATAATTTATTAACATCAAACATCTAAAATACAACGTTTCTAACATTAAAATCATAGAAAATATGCAAAAGATAATTAAAAACTCAAGTGATATCCCTAATTACAAGGCATATTGTTGACATTGATGAGAAATTGAGTTTGAGTTCTTCGAAGAAGAAGGCGATAGAGTGATAAAAGAAATGAATTAGCTCAATACTTACAACTGCAATTTTTGTCTGATTAGTCTCTTACGTTTATTAGGAGTTGTGTTCGCATTCTATTCATAATAGGAGTTATATTTGCACTATACTAGGTGTATTATATATTACTATATTATAGAAGAGTCTAGGAATGACTACCAACCATCCAATAAGATCACTATTAATGTCCAATATATTTATAAAATATATAAGTGGGCCCCACGACCTTCCACTTCAATACTACATATTATATATTAATTACTATACTATAAATCACT
>JAJOOS010002363.1:0-123001 GCA_029582725.1 Solanum chiquidenum
CAATGAAGTAACCTTTGCCATATCACATTTGTCATATTACATGCAAAAAATAGGTGTTGATGTGTTTCTGGTTCTGCTTTACACAGTGAGCAAATTGAATCAGTGTGGATCCCCCATTTGTCTAGCCTGTCTTTTGTGTACAATCTCCTTAGTATAGCCAAGTACATGATAAAGATCCACTTAGAACTGCCTTGGTTATTGCAAATATTTCTTCTCCATGGTACCTTACTTAGTTCACCTCTAAGATTTTTGTACATATCCTTGATTGCAAAAGTTTCTGCCTCCATCACCTCTGTCACTTGTAGTCCAGCTTCTGAGATCCAATGCCCTGCTTGTAGTATTTTCCTCACAACCCAAGAAGCTTGATTAGCTTGTACTTCCCATGGTCTCCTATCTTTGATGTAATAAGTATGGACCTATATAATCCATAACTTATCTTTTTTCTTAGCCAAATCCCACAGATACTTGAGTATTGCTGCTTTATTCCACACATACAAATCTGTAATATACAAGAGCTTTCCCTTTAGTTTGTGTATCTCCATTCCATAGGAATCTCTTGCAAATAGCTTCTACCTGCTGCAACACATTCGTTGGGAGTAAACATATTTGTGCCCAGAATGCTTGAATGGAAGTTAGCACACTTTGCACCAGCTGGAGCCTCCCTGCATAAGATAGAAATTTCACAGTCCATGTGTTGATTCTTCCCAGCATCATGTCTAGCAGTGGTTGGCATTGGCTTATTGACAATTTTTTGGAGCTTAGTGGGACTCCAAGGTACCTAAAAGGTAAATTGCCTTTTGTGAAACCTGTATGCTGCAATATCAACTGTTGTTCTTGTTCTAACACTCCACCAAAATACACACAACTTTTGGCTTGATTTGCTATTAAACCTAATGTTTGTGAAAATTGCTGAAAGCATTCATACAAGAGGACAATTGATTGGACATCTCCTCTACTGAATAAAAGAAGATCATCAGCAAAACTCAATTGTATGATCTGTTGTTTATGGCATCTTGGATGAAACTTGAACTTGCTGTCCCTCAGTGACTTCAGTAGTCTAGTGAAATATTCCATAGCTAGCACAAAAAGATATGGGGATAGTGGATCCCCTTGCCTCACCCCTCTTTTTGCTTAGAATGGCCTGCTGGGACTAACATTTATCATTATAGAATAAGAGACTGTCTTAACACACCTCATTATCCATATTATAAACTGTGCCGGTATTTGCAACCCCACTAGGACTTCTTCCAGAAAATGCCATTCCAAAGAGTCATAAGCCTTCTGCATATCAATTTTAAACATGCATCTAGGTGAAATTCCTTTCCTTCCATATCCCTTCACTAGTTCATGACTTAGTATCACATTATCATTCAACATTCTACCTGGTACAAAGGCAGCCTGACTAGGATCCACAAGGTAGTTCATTACAACTTGTAACCTCTGTGTAAGCATTTTAGAAATTATCTTGTATAATGTGGTACAACATGAAATAGGTCTATATTCTTTTATGGAGCTAGGGTGCTGTACTTTTGGGATCAAAGTTACAGAAGTTCTGTTAACTGGGCCATACATCTCATTGGTTTGAAAGAATTGTAATACACCATCTGTTACCTCATCTCCTATTGTTGTCCATGCTTGTTTAAAAAAGTGTGCATTGAAACCATCTGCTCCTGGTGCTTTATTATCATCAATACCTTTGAGTGCATTTAGAACATCCTCTGCAGTAAAAGGTTGTATGAGTGCAAGTTGTTGTGCTCTGGTGAGCACAGGGCCATCTCTCATTGTTGCTGGTTGCATGGTTGGCATGGGTGAAGTTGATTTTCCTAACAACCCTTTGTAGAAACCCACAACTTCTTTTGTAATGTCATCTAGATTCCTTATGATTGTACCATCTTCTTTGGTGAGCATTGTGATTTGATTCTGAGTTTTCCTTCCTTTCATACTTGCAAAGAAATATGCAGTGTTTGAGTCCCCCAATTTGAGCCATTGCATTCGAGACTTCTGCTTATAAATGGACTCTTCAATCAAGCTCCATTTGGTCAATTGTGCCCTCATCTCCTTCTCTTCTTCTATCATGTGTTGTGGAATAGGTGTAGTGAGCATTTGAGTTTGTTTAGCCACAAGTTCTCTTCGTATATGCTGAACCTTTCCTGTGACCCCTACATACTCTTTTTTGTTTAACTGTTGCATTTCTCTTCTTATAATCTTCAGATTATTCCACACCCCTTGCATTCCTCCATTTTGTCTCTGCCATCTTGACTGTATTATGGGTTTGAAATCAGGGTGCTGTGCTAAACAGTTATAAAATCTAAAAGGCTTCTTCCTTATGTCCCTGTGTGATTCTACTTCTATACTCAGAGGGGAGTGAGGAGTGGTCTGAGAATAGTGGCTCCATCACCATCACTTGTAATGGTGGCATTCTGATTATCCATTCATCATTCACCAGTGCTCTGTCTATCCTGCTAAACACATGCCCATTATTCCATGTATATTGCCTCCCTACTGTGTGTAGTTCTGTGATATTACTTTGAATCATGCATTCTCTAAAATCTTTGGTTTCTGCCAGTTGTACTTGACTCCCAAAGGGTCTATCCTCTTGTGCCAAAATTGAGTTAAAATCTCCCATAATTAGCCATGGTTCCCTGATGTGTGTGCTCAGCTGCTTTACCTTTTCCCATAATGAGCTCCTGGTAGCTATGATGTGCAGGCCATACACTGCTGTGAATAGAAACTTTAAACCACTTTGCTGCATATCTACCATGCCATGTACATATTGCACTGATTATTCCACCCTTGTGAACTTAACTATATTAGGATTCCATACTACCTAAATTCTGCCTTTAACTTCATTTGTATCATTTGTGCACCACTCCCATCCTGGCATTATTTTATTGATAATACTCCCAGCTTTTTCTTTTCTAACTCTATGTTCTAGAATTGCTATAATAGTTACTTTATTCCTTTTAATGAACAACCTCAGTTCCTTATGTTTGACCTCTTGGTGGAACCTCTAACATTCCAGGTAACTAGCATATTATATTAGGGGGTTTTGGTGGCGCCTCATGAGTAACAACCTCTAGTCTTTCACTATGTTGCCCAGTTTCACAGACAATGTCTGCAGTATTTGTATTGTCATCCTGTCCAGTATACTCATTCTGCATTACCCTTTTCTTTGCTGCTCTACGCCTCACCGTTTGTCATTCTTCTTGGTCCGGTGTCAATTTTTCAATATTCTGCTGATCACTGTTCTTAACCAGTTCCTTTCCTGCTGCTGGCTTCCATTCCTTCCTTGGCCCTTGACCCTGCCCTTTCTTTGGTGGTGGTATTGGTTTATTACAAGAATGTCCCACTTGTAGGCATTTCTGGCAGAAAACTGGCTTCCACTCATATCTCACTTGTTGCTCAATAACTCTTCCCTTTGGATCCTGAATCTTGATCACTTTAGGTAATATCCTTGTTATATCCATCTCAACAAGTATTCGAGCAAATGAGATTTTACTTGTTTGTGTAGTATATTCATCTGCATACAAAGGCTTCCCCAAACTACTACCTATTTTACTAAGCACAACAGAATTTCAGCAGTTTAAAGGCAGGTTCGGAAGCTTGACCCACAATGGAATTGTAGTGAGGATTTCCTCCTTAAAGTTAAAATCTGGATCCCATGGCTTCATAATAACTGGTCTCCTTAGTAAATAATGAGGTCCTGAACATAACACTCTATCCCTTTCTTCCTCATTTGCAAACTTTATGACAAAGTATCCATCAACATGATACAATACCACTGGTTTACTAGAGAAATTACCCTGACTTAGAATGAATCTCTCCATAGCTCCTATTGATGGTGCAGTACCCACCACATAGACAACCATTGAAGGTTTCCATTTCTCTTCATCCTGAGCTATATCCTCAGCTAGTATTTCCACGACCTTTTCTCCTTCGAAAATAATTGGGGGTATGTAAGTTAGATTCATACCTCTAGCAGCCATACGATTTGTAGCAAACAAGTTCGCCCATGGTTTCTCTGGGTTTTTTCAGGCATATTCAGCTTAATTGCAGATCTGTCCACTGTTACTGTTCCATTCATTCCTTGCAAGGATTGGTTGTTGTTTCCTCCAGTCCCTCTGTATTGCGTTAGTTCCGGCCATTGTTTCTCCCTTGCAGTTTCCCCGTTGCTCTTAGCTGATTTCACCTCCGAACTATTGTTGATTCCTTCTGGTGTATTCGAAGCTGTCTCGAAACTTTGTTTTGCTGTCTGCGTTGTTTTATTAGTGCTAGTGTTAAGAATTGCAAAATAATGTTCTTTACGATTTTTGTGTTTTTTTAAAAATGGAAGAAAAAATTAGCTTTCTACTCCACCCGTCAAAAGAGATAAAAAAAAATAGAAAAATTGAAGCTACAAAAATATTTTAGGTCTATTTCATTGAATTATCACTACAAAAAGTGTGTATATATATAAAGAGTTTTTTTCTAGTAATTTTCTGCTTAATTAAAACATAATTATGATAGAATCCGAATATGATGAAAACTTTAGGACAAATCCTAACAAATGAGAGCTTGTTCTCAAGAAATATTTTCTTTATTTAATTATTTCAATTTTCTTATATTTTCCTTTTAAAAAAGATACTCAATCTTTTTTTTCTTCATATTTACCCATTTTCTTTGTTGAGATTATTAATTACTTGACATTTTTTTAGAAGAATATATATATATTTTTTTAAAAGGATGACAATTTATTGACCATGTCTTAAAAAAAAAAGAGAAAATACTTGTACTTATGTACTGTTGTAACGTAGATCTTGTCGATATTTGACCTTTTTATTTTTCGTTTTTTCATTATCAAGACAGTGACTAAACTTAGAATAGATATATTGCAGAGATTTTATTTATTTATTTTTAATTAGTGGAAAATAATGAGTAAAAAAAATAAAATAAACAAAGCTAATCATGAAATTTCCCCCAAAAATTAATTCATCCATCCTTTTTATTGCTTTTTAAAAAAACTAATTCGGCAATCAATTAAATAGGCGAAGATCTATCAGAAACGACCTCTCTATCTTTCATGGTAGGAGTAAAGTTTGTGTACGTTCTATCCTCCTCAAACTCCACTTGTGATATTACATCAGGTATATATATTATTGTTGTTGTCTATTGGGTAATCAACCAAATAATCGAGCATGTATCGAAAACGATCGGTCTTTCTATCTCCCAAAGTAGGGATAAGGTCTGTGTATACTCTATCCTCTCCAATCTCCAGACCGCATTGATGATATTACACTGGGTATGTTGTTATTGTTGTTTGTTGGGTAATCAATCAAATAGTCGAGAGTCTATCGGAAAATTGTCTCTCTACTTTACAAAAGTAGAAATAAGATCTCGTTACTATATACACCATACCCAATTCAAAATCTATTTACAAGATTATACTGAATATATCGTTGTTTTGGATAATCAATCAAATAATTTCTTATCTTGAATTTCATTTTAAGGGGAGGAAAGCTTGAATCAATTATGGATTTGAAGATATAATATATTTTAACCAAAAAAGGAAAAACAATTTCAGTAAAGTATAGATTGTATTTCAATTTTAAATAAATAATAGTAGAATCTAACATCTTTAAACTTTAATTTTGTCTAAATAACATTGATTTAGCTTCTTTTCAATAGGAAACGTAAACTTCACTAAATTACAAAAGTAATTATGCCTTTAACAAGTTATAATTAACTATACATATAACTATAAAAAGTTATCTATATTCAATTTTTGGTTAAATTTACATTAATTTTAAGAATACGTAGGTATTTCGAAACAACTTATTAATACTAAAATATTGAACAAAAAATTGATTGGATTGTTTTTTATTTTATTTTTATTTAATTTAATATAATTCCAAATATGCCTACTTTTCTTTTTTAGTCCTTTTTCTTTTGCTCCTGTCATTTCACAAGCATCAACTTAGCTTGTCCTTTACTCAATTGTAACTTTGCTTTGTCTGATTTAACTTTATTCCAGCTGCAGTAAAAAACCAACAGGAAAAGAATAAGTATAAAAACAAGGCCTCTTTTTTTAATGTTTAATAATTTATGTTAAATTGTAGAAAATGTTTTTCTAAAATGATTATTTTCGATCGAAAGTCATTACCGATAAGAGTAATGTGTACATAGACATTATCTCTATCTGACTAGTGGCTAGCCATCTTGAGAGTTAAAGAGGTTGTTTTGATACAGTTGTGGTTCAAGAAAAAACATAACAAAGTCGTCCCAGAAGAGGAATAGTAGAAGTGAGGAAGCCACGACAAAATATTAAAGATAACATGACAAAGTAAATCGAAAGTCATTACCATTTTTCAAAAGTATTAAGTAATTAATGGTTTTATTAAACTTAATTATTGTCAACGTGTAATTCTAAATGATACCATAAAATATATTATTCTCAAACTTCAATTAGGGGTTGTTTGGTTGTTGGTTATTCATGTATTAATTATTTTATCTTTTTACTTTGCAAAATATAATAAATAAATTTACTCATAGCTTAATTATATTTCAGTTATGTGTGAAATTATAAACTGATAACCAAACATCGTACTTGATGTGCTAGATTTTATACACAACAACTAAAATACTACTAAGCATAATGTTAATTATATTAATTCTAATATATGAATAATTCACTTCTTAACCAACAATCAAATCAAGAGACAGGTACATAAAGGTCTACTCGGCCAAAAAGGGATGGTATATAAGGAACAAATATGCTTCCAGTGAAAAAAATTTAAAATGTATGTGTACATCTTATCTTAATGTATTAAATGATTGATCCATACTTTTCTTCGTCTCTAGAGTGAAGCACCTATTCACACCATAATAATGATACACAACTTTGAACATGACGACCGACCTAATAACCTAACACCCCACCTCATACTAAAGGCCCGACATCTAGAGCATGAAAAAATTAATATGGGAGCACATAATCAGTAATCGATAAATGATAATTGAGATGAACGTTTTTATGATATCACGTAAAGAAATGAATTTCGATTTTGACTCAAGCCAAAAGCTAGCAATGAGAAAAGAATTATCCAAACATATACAGAAACCACCAATTCTTCTCTTTTTTCGTACGATTTGAAACTCTCCAAAACACAAGGGGAAACAAGAAGTCCCAAATTCAACACAAGTTATGAATTTGAATCTACCAAACGACAAAAATACATGAATAAATAAAGTTGGGTAAGAAATGACCCTATTAAGTATACTGTATAGGACCTCCATCTTTGAAAAAATCATTTATGCACAGACAAATTGAGTAACATACCACTTTAAAAAGTATTTTCGAACTAATAGCATAATTTTTTACTTAAGATAAGATGGAGAACTCAAAAGAAAAATCTTGACCACAATTTTAAAAACATTTCAATTTATTAACCATTTAATTCATAATTCTTTTCTCAAACTATTTAAATACTCGAAGATTCTATCTAATCATTTGATCATGATTTTTTCCTTTTTTTTTTCAGAGTTGAATTTTGAAAAATTCCGAAACTTACTTGTTTTTCAAAATTTAAACAACATTAAAAAATTATTCACTCTTTCATTTTAGATCGATTATAAAAGTTAAATAATTATTTCAATTTTATATTCATGATCAAACACAACCTCAACCCCAAATTCTAATAAATATCATTTTTTTAATTTTAAAATAAAAATTAATTTTTCAAAATTTACAATTTTCGTGACTAAACTGGCCCGTCCGCCACATAAAATAGAACAAAGGAATGAACTATCATGTTTTATATCCAAAAGTTTTTCACACAAAGTCTTCTTTGTTAGAAAACACTATCCCTAATCTGAAAATTTTCGACGTAAATTTAAATTTGATTGGGCTTTAATACAAATACCAAACACCAAATAAGGAAAATAAAAAATAAAAAATCCTTAAAAAATGTTTCTTCTTTCTTCCATTAATCAAAACTCATATTAGAAAATTTTAAGAAAAACAAAAAAGTGAGGCAGAGGGAGAGAGACTTGTGTGGGCGTGTGTGTCCCCCTCCCCTTCTGTCAGTTTCTGCTTTAGCTGCTGAAATCTGTGTTCTCTTCAAAAAAAAAAAAATTTACTTGTGAGCAAAATTGTATTAACACTTGTTGCTCAAACAACATTTTCTTGAAGTTTAATTTACTGGGGTTTTGTTTTATTTATGTATGTGTTAATAACACTTGGACAGAGACACAATTAGCCTCATTTCAAGGGTGATCTGTCTTTCTCCTGTCTTCACAGAAGAATTGTTTGTGTATACATGCTCAGAGAAAGCTAAAAAGCTGCTGTCTTTGCAATCTGTTTTTACTAATGTCTATATGTAAGTCTTTCTTCTTCTTGAATTTTTGTTGTTGTTGTGTAAAGATTGGATCTTTTCCACTTAATTCTTGGCTAAAGTTTGTGTTTGTTCAAGAATTGTCTGAAAGTTTCAATCTTGCTGCAAGATCTGATGTATAACTGGTATTTTTACAAGTTTGGATTTGCTAATTTAGCCTGATTGCTTTAGTTTCTTTTTTTCTTTCATTGGGTTTTCCATAAATATGCAAATTGTGTGTTTAGTGAGAAATTTTTGGTGGTTTCCTTATGTGTGTGGGGAAAATAGCATTTTAAGACATGGGGTTTGGATGAAAAGTTTGAAAGAATGAGTTTTTGTTGTAAAACCTTTGAATTTAAGTAGATGAGTTAGAGAAATAGGTTATGGTTTGAGGGGTAAAGTAGGAAATGTAATTAGCTTCGATGTGGCGATTACATGTCTAGAGAGGTAGTAGTTAGTAGTCATCCTAGAGTAATATAATTATGTGTTTGTTTGTATAGATGTTGAATTAGTAGTAATTGATTCTGCTTGGCACATCTGGTGCAAAATAGAATTATGTGTTTCTATGGATGTTGACAATTGCATAATGATTGACATTTGATTCAATCTGTTCACTTTCCTTGCTTTTGACTTGGACATCGAATCCTCTACCCCGAGGTATGGATGTTATTTAACTCTTTTTTTTGGAAATAAGTAGGTAAGAGATGTTATTAGTCTTTTGAAGTCCTTTCCGAACAACCCTTTGTTTGTTTTCACATTTTCCATTTGACATCTATATTTGGCAATTTGTTTGGTTTCTTGAATTTATATTCATCTTTTGAACCAGGATTTGTTCGCTATCCAAGAAAGGATGTGAGCAAAAGGTTTCTTATAAAATTTATGTAGATCCTAAGCGTAAAGCATGTACATTTATGAGAAATGATTAATTAGGAACTTAACAGATTTTCTATTGGAACCATTAGCGAGATTGTTAGAGCTGAAGAAGAGTCAACTTAGTTTCCTTTTCTCACTGAGTTGAATTTGACTTTATGTTACAAGGTAGTAATGGTTTGTCTGAAAATTTTATATGTTCAAGTGACAACAGTTATATTAAATGAACAAAAGTGTTTTCTCTTTTGATGACAAGGGAACCCGCAGCCACTACCCTTTGGGTGCGCACAGGGTAAACCCTGAACATAAAGTGTTTTCTTATGTATATCTCTTCGCAATTGTAGCTTCTCATATATGTTTCTAGCAAATGTATCCCTTAGATTGGTTGATGAATAGATATTGTATTTCTCCCTTGAAATTGAACTTTGACTTTTAAAAAAAAACTACAAGTAGATTAAAGAAAAAGATATTATAGGATGCACGCTACAGATTATAGTATACATTAGTGGTTCCCCACTCATACATATAGTGGACTTCTCTTTGAAGTTGAAAGAGACAGGTGTCCTACTTCTATTCTTTTCGTCCCTCTTATCCTCTTTCTCCCTTCTGAAGATTCATTCTTATATTCCTTTTAGGAAATTTCCTTGCGTTTATTACCGACATTTACCCCCTTCTGTCGAGCACTTAATCTATTATTGAACATTTCAAGGTTCGTTGATTACCAACATTTAGCCCCTTCTGTCGAGCACTTAATCTATTATTGAAGATTTCAAGGTTGAGAAGTTAGAGTAAGGGATATTTCACCAGGAAAGCTGCACAAGCAGATTACTCTATATTCTCAAAGGGTCAAGCGGGGTATCACAAACCAGCTAACTTGATAAGTGAAATACACTGTTATCAAAAGAACACTTTTATACCTTACTGCAAAAAGGAAATAGAGTTTCCATATTGCATGATACTTGTTCCCAGCAAGTCAAACGTGCTGTTGTACAATAAGTGCTGTGTGCTACCTTGCATGTGATGGTGTTGATGATCTAGTGTGAAGTTGGATAGAAAACGTCGTTTGGAAGGAAAGGCATATAATGCGGATGATGATCTCATGTTCATCAAAGTTGTTTTTTTGAGGGATGGGAGTAAAATGACATCGAACGAGCATTTATAGTTTAGATACATCATCTCTCTGGTTCTCTACCTTCTTAAAGAATGTATCATTAAATCTCTCGTAAGCCTTATTCAGTTATAGTGCTAATCAACAACATGTGCTCCATTGGGTTTTGCTGATGATTACGCTTCTTCTCAAGTCTCCCTACATTGTACTCAAAGTTGTTTAGATCAGGAAAGAAATACCAGGGCAGTACAATGTCAGTGTAAGGCCAAAACTTTACCTGAATAGTTTAAAATTTTGTTTCCTGGATATCAGTGCTAAGGCACGTGATATAGCTTAGTACAATAAACCAATTATGGTATGAAATGAGAACTATAACTTACTTGTAAAATCTGTAGGAAGCCAGTAATCCAACGGTCAACTAGTATGAGTCTTATTAGGTGACAGAAGTAATGTTTTTTGGGCTTGTTTTAGTGATAAATGATATGATCTATAGTTGCGGAGATAAAGCACACGTGTTGTAAAGCATTTCACCGATAGTATTACATGCCTAACATTATCTAGTGCAGGATTTCACATTCAGCATATGACCATATTGAAATATTGTGATCAAACAGCCATGATTATTGATCTTTCTATGGTTCACTTTCTCATTTTCTCGTTCTCTGTTCTTTCTTTACTTTATTTTATTCTGATTTTTCATTTTTTAAAAGTTTCTTTCTTCGGTTTTCTGGATTCTTAAAGTTCCTGAAGATTCCTTGTGCTGCTTGGTTCATGCAGAGATCAAGAGGCCGGTGGGCCTTGAGTGAACCTTAATTTCAGTAGTGAAAGGAAAATGACCACAAAACCAAAGAAAGGATGGAAATCAATTTCATCTCTCAATTTGAAGACCAAATCAGCAGCACATTTTTGTTTGCTCCCCAAATCAAAGTCAGATCGATATGGTCCTGGTGACACACCTGTTTATCTCAATGTGTATGACTTGACTCCTATGAACGGCTATGTATATTGGGTTGGCCTTGGTATTTTTCATTCTGGTGTGGAAGGTACAGTCTTGTTAGATTTTCCATCTAACTTATTTTTTTTGTTATTCACGTCTATTTGTGTGTCAATGTACACATGCGATATCCATTTTTTGATAACGATATGTTGCTCCTATTTTTGGAGTTACAGTTCTTTTGGTGTTTTTGCCTTGTACATGCTTTTCCTAGTTCTGTTTGATCAAATGTACTGCGGTATGTTTCATCACCCGATGAATTAGTTTGTCTATCTTGACTTGTGTTTTAGCTAATTAGCTAAAGTCTTGTGTTCAGATTCAGAAACGAAACTTGTATCTTGGATATATCCATGTAGAATCCAACCTGGAAGTGTGGTTTATTTCATTCAAGAACAGATAGATGCATTTAATTGGTATTGGTAGTCTAGCTTAAAGTGGGAAGTCTAATTCAAGTCTGAAGTTAGTTGAACATATGTCAAGTTTGCTCTCCGTTCTTTGGTCTTAAACATATAATGTAGCGACACAGGAGCCATTATGGATTCTAGTGCCTCGCAATACATCTCAGGTGCTTTTTGAAAATTTCCATGGTTTGCTGCCGTTAATTTCCCCAAAATGATTTTTTTCTTCAAATTCTTTGAGTCGAGTCCAAAGAATTGGTAAATTCTCCTAAAGTTGTATTGGGTGGAGAGATGAACTTCAAAAGTACTTTAAACTTTTTGATGGCAAGAGAGATTCCTCTGAACCAAATCATGGACTCATCGAAAACTATCTTATTATCGTTAAATAACTTAACAAGTCTAAATGCATGTTTCTTCCCTGATTTGTCCGGCCGTATCAGTTTCTTTCTTGTGTTTGTTGACGGTAGGTTGTATTGGTTGCCACTAAAGAGAAGCTTTTGATGACTTGGAGTGAAATATAATATCTTGGCTCCAACATGGAAACATGTAGACAATGGTCTTAAATTTGAGGGATTAGAAAGTTATGGAGTGTGTAACAGATATATTTGTTTTCCACATTTTTGTTATTCCAAATTCGTTTATTTACGGAATATCATAAAGAAGTCTTTTCTGCATCTATTTTTGACTCCTATTTTGGTTCTAATCCCCTTGAGAAAGCCTTATGTGGGACATTCCGATAGGGGAATCCCGCAGAAGTGTTAACGGTTGACCATTGCGTCTTAATAGTTTTATGAGAACTAGTAAGCCATATGTGAAACTTTACATGGGAAAAGGGAACTATGAGTGGATCTGTGTCTGAATTAATCGTATTATTACTATTTGGCGCCTCATATTTTTGTACGTTTAGTGAAACTGACCCATACTTTACAGTTCATGGTGTAGAATATGCATTTGGAGCTCATGACTATTCAAGCAGTGGCGTCTTTGAAGTTGAACCACGACAATGCCCGGGGTTCAAGTTTAGGAAGTCCATATTCATTGGGGTTACAAAGATGGATCCCTGTCAGGTTAGAGAGTTTATCGAACGTCAAGCTGCTAGCTATAATGGTGACACATATCATTTGATTTCGAAGAACTGCAACCATTTTTGCAACGATACATGCTACAAGCTCACTGGGAAAAAGATTCCAAAGTGGGTAAACCGACTTGCAAAATTAGGTAATCCTCTGTCATTCCACCTCTCTTTAATTAGCAATAACTACAACTAATAGTGCCTACAAGCATCTGGCTCTAGATTTATCTATGGACTTGGTCTCGGAGAACTAACCTCATAATAATGTGCTTCATAATGACAATGCGATTGTGTTTGGTACGGAGGAGAATATTATATGGAAAATGTTTTTCTATTTTTCTATGTTTGGTTGGTCATAATATTTTCGAAAACATTTTCTCCTGGAAAAAAGGTTTCTTACAAATCATGATCTCGTCGTGGGAATAGGAAAACAAGTTCCATAAACGACATTCCACGTTGATTGTCTTCTTCCTACCCTCAATCCCCCACCCCACCCCATCACGCCCCCTCCACCTGTATAAAAGTTCTGAAAAGGAAAATTTTGTCTGGTTATCTCATGGATTTCGAGCTTATTAAGGATTTTGTATGATATGCCTCATTTTCTCCTTTTCGTGTACGTAGGTTCATCATTCAACTGCATGCTACCCGAGGCTCTGAAAGTTGCCGCCGTAGAACATGACCCTAATGGCCCAGAATATGTTACTGAAAGAAGAAGGCTAAGAAGTGCTTTCAGCTGTCTTTCTTCAATCTCAACAAGACAGAGACAGTTATCGACATCTTCGTTATTTCTACAATCACCCCTGAAAGGCTGCTTACCATCTTGGGAGTTAAGAAAGTCTAGCAACAGGTCTCTGAAGGAAAGGTAAAAGATAATAGACACTTTTCAATGAATCTGTTGGAACAGAAAATGTTGTTATTAAGGTCATGATGCTTAGGAAGTGGTAGTATTTGTAACATGACATGATTTCAGTGTATGTAATATGGTTTTTTTGAGCAAGTTTGTCAACAATTAGAAGTGAGTTGTTGTATCAAAGATGAAATGGAGATGCTTGTGGGACTAGTATTTGATAGTGTCTTTTTAGCTAGAAGGATGAACAACTAAGCTTACATATCAAAGAATGTGGATTCAAAAGGCATATGTATATAATGCTTATGCCTATCACAAGGCAAATGTTTATGCATCACAATATGAATTCAAATTGTTTTGTAATAAGAGGTATGGCCTAGTGATCAATGGAGTCGATTTAGAATTATGAGGTCGCAGGTTCAAATTTCAGCCGAGATAAAAATCGTTATGTAATTTTTTTCTCATATGTCCTAGTTGTGGTAAGCAGAGTTACCTGATAACTATTGCTAGTAAGTATCTCGTGAAATTAGTCAGGATGACACCATGATTAACAAAAGAAAAAAAAGAATTGAAATTGGTTTGTGTATAGCCACGCGGGGGATTGGGGGAGGGGATGCGGTGTTTGAACTTTTCATATGACTAAAGTTCAAGCATTTCAATTTGAAATTCATGCACATATGACTAAAGTTTAAGCATTTTGTTTGTAATGTTAAACTTCGGACATGGTATGTTTGATGTTTGTTGAAACTTCAAGCATTTCAACTTAAAGTTCATGTACATATATGGTTGAAGTTCAGCTACTTCTAATCAGCGCACATTCTTGTAAAACCTAATTTTAGACATCGCATGTTTGAAGTTTATGGAATTTAAGTAGGTGTCAAAGATTTTTTCGAACTAAGCCTATCGGACCAGGTTGACCCACCAAAAAGGGCCTAGAAGACAAAATTGGGCCTGGGCCAGGGCAAAAATAACGGGCCTTAGCTGGTCCATGTTTTTCAGCCCATGAACTTGTTTGACCCAGGCCCGTTGAAGTTTTGACAAGTTACATATTTGATCGATTAGCCAAACACACACATATATATATATATACCCTTGATGATATCCTTTTATTGTTTTAAGTTAAATATCAGTTTATCATAGAGGCAGAATAAGAATCGCGAGTTAATGAGTTCTGAATCATAAAAAGGATAAATTATTAAGTTATGATAAATTATGTTAAATATATTAAGTGGATTCCTTAACACAAGTTTACGATTTTGACCAAAATTATCGTGTTCTACTAGACGTATAGCTTTTTCTCTAGTCGATTAATTAGATCATATAAAATCATATAATAGAATAAAGCCTGAATTTTGGCTTCTCAACTAACTGGTTTAAATATTCATATATGTGCATAGTTAGCTTTTAATACATTGAACTATTGAAATAAATGAAAAAATAGAAGTTAAGGTTATTAAACATTGTAGGATATTTATGTGTTATAATAATAAAAATATATCTAGTGTAGTCTTATAAGTTGAGTCTGAAAAGACATGGCAAACATACACCGTTCTTAATCTCTATCTTTGTGGGCGTAGAGTGAGTGTTTTCAATAGATCCTCAGCTCAAAAGAAGTGTAATCAAATATGGATTGAAAGGAAAATAACAATGGTACAATAACAAGATAAACAGGGCAATAAAATAACATGTATAATAGTGAAAATCGAATAATTAGGTATATTATGCGAATATTAACTAATACTAGATTAGGAGACCGAACACTGCCTCTCCGACATTAAAAAAAAAAAATGACAACACATAAGATAATTTCCTTAAGATGTAATCTTAAGGATATTTGTCTGAATTATATACAAAGACTTTAATAAAAATATTTTTTATTTATGTACCGAACATAAGAAATTCAAACTATTTTTTCTTCATACCAACCACACCCTTAATGCTAGAAACCCTAAACGTTGAATTCTATATAACTTCAAGTAGAATTCTTTATTAAACCAAAAAATGGAACATTACAACATTATGATCATCAAATTCTTGGAAAATCCTTTCCTTTTACTTTTCCTACTATTTTTATCATTAAATTATTCTTATTTCTTAATTCCAAAATTCCCAAAAGGCATTCCAAGAATAATTGCACTTTCACCAATTTTTTACATTTTGTATTTTTTCCCTTGGTGTTTCTCATTTGCATTTCTTAGAGGCATTTTGTCTTTTTTCATTACATGGATTACTTCTTTCAAACTCATTCTCTTTTGTTTCAACAAAGGCCCTCTTTCCCTTTGCAAAAATCCTATTGACTTTATACTCATTTCCATTTTCCCACTCAAAATTTTGAAATATGAGATTTTCGATGAAAAGTAACAAACCAATTTATGACGAAAAAATTGTGGATCGAGAATATGAGATTTCTGAAGAAAATTCCATCAGAAAAATTTCTGACGAGTCAATTTCTGACCTAAAAATTTCAAGGGATGTTAGTCAGAAATATGAGATTTTTGACATAAATATTTACAAAAGGTATGAAGTGGAGGAGATATTTAAGCAACCGTATTTAGCTACATCTTTTCGAGATTTCTGGGGAAAGAGATGGAATCGATACTCATCGAAAATGTTGAGATTAACAATTTATGATCCAACAAATGAAGCTTTGAAGAATTTGAGTTTTTTGGGTAAAAATACATCAAATTTATTAGCAATTGTGTTTACATTTGTGGTTTCAGCTATAATGCATGAACTAATGTTTTATTATATGACATATAGTTTATGTTTAAAACCAACAAGTGAAGTAATGTGGTTTTTTGTGTTACAAGGAATTTGCATATCTTGTGAAAAGTTTTTTCATGCAAAAAATTGGGTAATTATGGATGCAAGAATTTCAATATTATTAAAACGTATTTTTATTGTTTTTTCATTTTATTTTTTGTTAGTTTTACCAGTAGTGAGGGAAGGAAAAAATACATGTGAAGTCACCAAATAATAATTGGGACTTGGTATTGTTGGTCTTGGATTAATTCTATTGTAATTGTGTTTTATTTCGAAAAGATTTTCTGAATGAAATTCTTTTTTTTTGTTGTCATCTAACAATGTTTTGTCAGATTTTTTTCTAAACCTTGACTTTAATAAGTGAATATGAACTAAATTGATAATTATAATAACATTAATTACGTTTCAGTCTCAAATAAATAACGATAAAATTTGCTTTGTACACTAACAAATAGTAGTTGACATAACTATCTTTGATTGTGTCCTGCCTTTCATCGAGTCTACATGTCTTTCAAAAGATTATAGGTCTTTCGAGACAACTCCTTCCTTCCATGTGATTTTAGGTCTCGACTCAGGACATTGTCAAACCATCTCAAGTGACGTTTTCTCATTTTATTTTCGATGTGTGCTACTTGTACCTTCCGGTGAATATAGTCATTTTTAGTCAGCGTCCTTAGAGACATCACAAAATTGGAATGAAACACAACCATTTGGTTGTCCATCTTATCAAAGCCCAATCCTTGCAATCTGATAACAAGATCCATTACCCCTGCATCTTGCTATTAAGCCAAAATACAGCAAGAATATCTTCAACTATACACAACACAAAATCTCGAATGTATAAACTGTAACGCGTTTCATGATGTGCACGAAAAACATCAGAGAGACTACAAGGTATATCATCGACTTCAATTGTAGCTAGTTCCGATAATAGACAAATGTGGATAGTTCATCTAGTCTACAATGAAGAAAGTGATTCTCGACCATAGAAGCAAGTATATCTACACGAAATGCTTGTGATAAGACCTGTATAAATTTTGAAGGGGGCTTTTCAAATAAGGGGAAAGATTGTGTTATACATAAGGTAAATAGCAACAGAGAAAATCCAATCCATCCTAAGAAGCAATTCATGCAAGCTCTATGTTTGTGCAATATCTCACCAGACGAGACTTGAATAATCCACTGGAATGCAAAGTGCTTCATCAGCTAACTAAATCAGAGAATCTCAATCATATGCGAGCATTGCCACTTCCAAGTGTGAGTTCCAGATCATCGAATCCTACATCGTGAATCCTTTCACCTTCCCATGCCTTAACTGATACATTTTCAAAGTCGAAGTCTATGCTCTTACCCTTGTCTGTGATCATATCATTAGGACGAAGTTGCTGAGGCATAGGTTTTACAAGATTAAATGTTGGAGAAGGTGGAACGTTTGTCGCATACTTTTGAAAGTTGATCCACTGGCCTGAATCAATGGTAGATGAGTCAGATTCATCACACTCAGGTATAGTTGGAGGAGTAAAACGCTGACCCCTAGTTGGGCTTGCTGGGGCTGAAGCAGCAAAGAAAGGGATGTTTAAAGCAAACATTGATTCTTTGGCCAAAGTCTCTAAATTGAATGTTTGCTTAGGATGCCTAGTTGGTGATGAAAGAGGTGGAGTTACAGGGGCACTGTTTGATATTCGTAATGGAGGAAGGGAAGAAGGAATGACATTGTGGAGAAAAGAATATGGATGTGATGACATGTTAGCACCAGCACGGGATGGACTGGGGAAAGAAGAGGAAGTTGCACTTGGCTGATAAGATGGAATTGGGCTAGCAAAGTATGATGACGGGGGACTTGGATGCCGTGAAGAACTTGGCGTGATGTTTGTCGAAGTGCCTCCAATCTCCATCGGGGTTGGCTTGCATCCCTGAATCACATAATAGTTGAAACAAAGTCAGTATTAAAGAGATTATAATTTACCTAAAACAGACCCTAAGTTTGCATATTGTTAAGTTTGTTAAGTTAACCATGCCACACACTTAAGTTTAGTGATATTTGAGTTTCAGAGAGAAAATTTGCAGGATAACATGGCAAGACAGGAAACTACTCCAACGCTCAACCCAACGGGAAGATCGTATTATCCTAGCAGCAAATGTCTTCACCTCAAACATTGCTTATTGTTTAAGCACTAAATCCCAAACCACACAATTAATATCGACAACTCAGAAAACATTAACACAAAAGTTCTCATGAAATTTGAGTTTTCAGAGAGAAAAGTGCAGCAATTGAGCTGATAAAAGAAACCTCAACAGATAACAAATTTGGAATCTGGGCAAGCATTCACTACAGAAAAACAAAACACCTAAGGCCATGTTGCTCGGACTCACCAATGTCGTACCTATGCGGATCCTCCAAAAATGCACTAATCTTGGAGGATCTGACACACTCATGGGGGGGGGGGGGGATGCCTGGACTTTCCAGTTCAATTGTTGTTAATTTGGTGGTGAAAATCAGGGTCCTCTTATTTGGAGCTGGATACTATTGCCTTAGCATATGTTGCTCGAACTCTCCAATGTCGTACCTGTGCAGATCCTACAAAAATGCACTAATCTTGGAGGATCCAACACGCACGGTTTTGAAGAGTCCGAGCAACATAGCCTAAGGCGAAACTCGAAAGCATCCAACTCCACCCTAGAAGCTCCAAACAAAAGGACCCTCTTTCCACTGCCAAGTTAACAACAATTGAACTGGAAAGTTCACTCATTTCCCCCTAAAATCCTCCCATTTTCTAACAAAACTATACACTAGATCACTCTAATTTCTCAAATAAACCAACACACAAGAACAATGAACAGATCAAAACAAAGAATTCAGTAAATCCAGAAGCTTAGCAACTTAAAAATTTATGCTCATATATGCTAAAATCCATACAATCTAGATCCAAAAACAGCAAACCCATTTGCCAAACCTTTAGATCTAAGCAAAACCCACTAATGGGGTTCACCAAAAACACAGATATTAACCTAACAATCAATCAATTGAAGCAGATTAAAGAGGGAAAAATCGAAAAAACCTTGCGATAAGTGGTACCATCAGGTTCAACGATCCAACCAGCTTCAGTACAAAGAGCTTTAAGAACTTCATTGTTATCACAGTGTTTAGGAAGATTATAGTTTCCTTGAGCTCTTAAACCAGTATAAATCTTAGCAGCTACAGCTCTCCTCCTTCTCTCTCTTCTCCTGTTATTCTCTCTTTCTCTCCATGATGGTTTCCTCCTCCCACCACCACCACCACTTTCCGGTATACCAACTCCGGCACCTCCACTTCCACCGGCTCCGGCACCGGCGGAGGAAGATGCTGGTGATTCTCCAGCTTCCCACATCATGATTTTGTTGTTGTTGTTGTTCTCTTTTTCTCTCTCACACACGCGCGCTTTCTTTCTCTCTCTATCTGTGTGTGTATATGAGAAGAAGAGAAAATGGGGTGGTCCCAGGTGAGTGTAGGGTGGCGTGGGGCGGTGGGGAGGTGTTGCAGACACACGTTTGAGACTATACTCACGAGAAAGACGTTCAACAAAGCAAAGAAGAATCTTCGATGTTTCTCTCTATGGGTAGTGGTGTTGTCTTGTATGTGTGTGTTGCGTATACATAGGTACTCGGTATCGTGAATGAGGTTGTTCCATCCTACTTAGTGTGAATCGAATGGAGCACTACTTAACGTGAATTCAAAATCGCTAGGATATAGTATCGTGAATGGGATTGCTTTGACTACTATCCTCTGAATTGAATCATATTCAGTGCAAATCGAATAACGTCCTACCTAACGCGAATCTGAAATAGTAAGGATGTGGTGTCATAGATGGGGTTGCTCCAACTGCTATCCTTCGAATGAAATACTACTCGGTGTGAATAGAATGGCACCTATTTAATGGGAATCCGAAATAGTATGGATGTAGTACCGTGGATGGCATTGCTCTGACGTCTATGCTCCGAATGGAATTCTATTCAACGTAAATCGTATGGGGTCCTTCCTAATAAGAATCCTAAATAGTTAGGAAGTGAATTATTAATGTATCACTAAAAGGATCGTGTGATTAATGAGAAGTGGATTATTTATGTATCAAACTCATGATAACTAGTACCATATGTAGAACTTTAGTTGTAATGTATTAAATTCAGTACAACAAGTGATTTATTCGGTTATCAATTTTACAATCTTGCATAATTAATACATGTATAAGTTACTTATCACTTTATGTTGGATAGAAAATTAAATAACTAAATACATGAATAATTAAATCTACATGATTGACCTTTATACTATTAATATTTGCATAACTCTAATCAACCACTAAACAACCCTTAATTTATCAAAGACATAATACATAAATATGTTATTTAAATTTGCTTCAACTTTTAAACATCACAAATAAAGGTAGTGTATATAAATTGAGATTAACATAATATATAAGTCAAATTATTTAATTCGAATTTCATTTTTAATCTAATCAAAAGTCATACATATATAATAACTAGCTAGTTCTGGATACGTGTGTTGCACGTGTAATCCATACTAATCCTTCGCAAGAACAATTAAATTATAAGTCGATTTTTTGATAATCTTATTATCCATAAATTTTGAAGACTTGATTATTATGTAGTTGGAATAAAACAAAATAATGTCATATCACTAAATTATTGAACAATTATAAAGGAGGTGATAGTTATCGCATGCCTTTGATCTTGGATTGGATTGAAAGCGAGGTTAAAATTTGTGTAGATAAAATGTTCTTAGTCTAATAGGACTTATAATTATGTATTAGAGATCCACAATCAATAGATGATTCTTCTCGTTCCTTTATGACTTATTTGCATATCGTAAATTAAATATTATTGAATTAATCCCCCTTTTAAAGGTATCCAATGTAGAGAAGTCAAAAGGCAAATTATAGGGGCAAGATCATTTCTAAGAAATGATCATTATCAACAAATTAGAGATATTATCAAAGAAAACAAAGTCATAAAGCTTCGACATTCATGATCATTTTGAAATATGTACATAGTGATATTTGCAGGATTCCTACACAACTGTACTTTAAAATGTAACGATGAGTAGAAAAAAATCAAGAGAAGTTATATATAACACACATAAAATTTAAGAAATTAATTGAACCAACTTTTCTATGCTTACCTCCTAGAGATAGCTAAATAAGAAGACGATAATATTGCTACACTATTGAGTTATACTGAGATACCAAAAGCTTGAGAAACTATATATGACGACATATTAACATCCAAACAAAATTATCTTATTCTTTCATTCACGTGAGAAACACAACATAAAAAGCACAATAAGTTTTTTAGAAATAATAACTAAATGACACATATTTAAACATGAAAGGCTGAATTTTTGTTACATATCTGATAAGTTTACACCTACAATATATTATATTGTTTTATCCAAATAGTGAGAATTAGTTATATGCTAAATGTCCATTTATATAAGATAAATTTAATTTATCAAGTAGAAAATTCATCATTAATTTATGCTAATTATGATGGAAGGAACTCAAAAGTTTTGCAACAATGTTTATTGTAGCTATTACTTAGCATTTAAGAGCATTTATGAATATAATTCATTGAACTTTTTTATAGTTTTGCACGGTAGGAGTATGTGAAGAGATTGTTTTAAATATTGCAAAACTTTTGATTTTCTTCTATCATTTAATAATACAAATATTCATTGTATTTATATTAATTCTTGTCCTTAAGTTGTGTTTTAACTTCCAAAAAATTGAAGTAATATTATGGGGTTTTCCATTTTAGATTATTATTATGTATTTATTCTTTTGTTCATAAATATATAAGAATAGTGTTTAATAGAATATGATAATATTTATTAATAATTAATGTGTATTTACATTTTTGTTCATCAATATTATGACATTATAAAGATATTTTCGTAATTTAACTTTTGACTTGGAGGCTTTCCATTTATAATATAATATATATATATATATATATATATATGATAAAAAAAAATATAGTAAGATTATTTAAGTAACTGTACAAAACCAAGCACATGTTGTGGGATTATGGCCTTGTGGGTGGGGAACAATTCTTCTTTATTTCACTTTTTTTTTTCTCTTTCTGCTGCAAAATGATTTGTTAGCAGAGTTGTCTCTTTTAATTATTAATTAAAATTCAGTCAACCAGCCAATAGAAATTTGCCACGTAGGAAACAATCAATTATTTGCTGAGGAAATCAATATTTTTCTTATTTTTCTTCAAATGAATATAGGTAGGATATGAAAAGAATAGTGAGTACACAGACTTTAGCCCTACAAGATAAAGAAAGGTGGTTTTCGATAGACTCTCGACTCAAGTAAAAACAACATAATAGTTTGAAAAACAGAAACAACAGAGTAAAGAAGCCAAGACAAAATGTTAAAAGAAAGGATGGCAATGCATATTAAAAATGGAACATTTGCCACTATAAAATAATACGATAATCAAAGTGCACAATGATAGGGTCTGGAAAGATAGCAAATACACAAACCTTACCCCTACAAGATCTAAAGAAAGGTAGTTTTCGATAGACTCTCAACTCAAATAAAAACAACACAGTAGTTTGAAAAAGAGCAACAACAGAGTGTAGAAGCTAAGACAAAATGTTGTAGATAGCATGACATTGTCATATAAAAAGTTACTATCACAAAATAATACAATAATCGAAGCGCAAAATAGCCGAAAACATAAATTCAAATTGTACATAAATTCATCCAAGCAGAGGTCTCTAACACCTTCAGTCCTTGCCTGAGTTGTTGCAAAGTTTACACTCTTATCATACAGAACTTTCTGCAGGTTTTAAGTTTTGCATGTATCTAATAACATTTTGCACTCAATCTTTTTCACAATGACCACATGTAAAAATGGTTCTTTCTGGTCCAACTTTACAGACTTTGAGAGCCTTCAACTTCCGGCATCGGCATCATCATCATCAACTAATTGATTCTGCATTTGAGACGTTACATGCAGCGTTGGAAGTACGTTTGCCCTACATATCCTCCAGACATTGCCCTTCTGACATTGGACTCGAACATGCTCGGGTTGTCACTCAACACAGCAGCTGCTTCATGATTGAGGGGATCTTCATGATTGGGTTCCTGCAGAATCGGAAGTTATAACTACCAACTACTTAGAGTAGTGTAAACTACATCAAACTAGACGGAAGTTAAAGTACCGTGAACAGATGATACAAGCCATAGATTAGTGTGTTGATATTGAGCACAGGTTTCCAATCTTCTCGAAGAATGTTGAGACATACATTTCCTTCCAAGTCAATATTCGGGTGGTAAACCTGCAAAATCCGAGTTTCCAGAGCTAATGGATAAAACAATTGGAATCTAAATTCATTCTTCAAGAAATTAAAAGAGTCGAATAGAAAAAGCTATAAACCATTACCCACCTTCGTCTTGCACTTGACTTTTGGAGCCTCATGAGGATAAATAGAAGAAATGCTGAAAGGGAAGACAAAAGTTCCACCCCTGAATACGAACAAATAATACAATGTATGTTATCAGCACCAAGGAAAGCTAACTTGAAGCGCACCAATTTTCCATAAAATACGAAAGCAGAAAGGTATATCCAAGTTGAAGTAAGCTTTTTTCAGGAATATACTCCATTAAACGGAGAGAATAGTTTCAGCAAAACTACTTACATATAATATCCGTCATCAGGCCGAATGGTGACTTCAAAGTTCATGAGGTCATCTTTTCCGTTAGGGAATGATATGCTACATGTTTTAGGTAGATTTAGTTCACTGATATCTACAGGGAACAAGAAACACGTTAAGGCAATCTCACAATTTCATTGGTGTGGAAAAGTCGGAGAAAAGAACCACTCAGAACAAAGAAAAATAAATGAATCCCTTTTGTATAGATTCATTATTATAAGGGGAAACATTCTATGATGAATCCAAAAATGGGGCAATGAAGGATGGAACTGATACAATCATTCATGAACTTCCGTCAAAAAGTTCATCAATCAAAAGAAAGACGAAGAAAACCCCTTCACTAGAAAGTGCTTTGCATCAAGATTCAAGCAACAACAATCTTCACTTTTCACTCTCAATATATGTGAGTGTCTTATGCAGTTAGCTGTCACATATAGATGTTCAAGCAACATCAATCTTCAACAGTGGATGTTCAAACATAACACAATTTTCTCCTCTATACGAGTAAAAGGAGTCAACATAGAAATGACAATAAATCACATCAAATCTCTACAGCAATATATGGGAGATTTGGGGAAACCCGTGAATGATGAAATATGAAATTGGGGGGCACTCCAAATTTCACTGTCTTCTGGCCTCCATTTACACTAACCCTCCTCCAACGGTCCAACCTCCCACTTCTTACCTTCACTGTCACAAAGAACCACCTTAAGAGGGATCCACTTTGACACACACGTTGGATTCTAGCAATACACAGCATGGGCCTGTAAACTTGTAATTGTAGCTGGTGGACGCACTGTTTGTGAAATACCTGAGATCAACAACTCCCACCCCCTCCAGTAAAGTACTACATTTTCTCATTTTTTTACTTTTTTTTTATCAGGAAGCACTACATTCTCTCTTGCCATTTTTTCAGCCTACCACAGTGTTATCAAAAGCGAAAAGCACAAAAATTCTCTAAGGTCTATTGGGACTTGGGGCTTTAAGTGCAAAGCGCAAGTAAAGTGTAAGCTTTAATGAAAAACGGCACAATGGAGAAAAGTACAAATATATCGTTTAATTCAAGACTAATAATAATAAGTATGAACATCAAATACATGAACAAAGAATTGAAAATAAATAAATTACAATAAAGTAAAATATTAATCGTTTAGTATCACCTCTTCAGGAAACTCTCATGGGAAAAAAAGTATGTCTTAGGGTCTTGAATCGCACATTAAGCGGGGTGAACCGCTCAACATATTTTGTGCCTCACTTCAGGGCTTAAGCACGCCTTTGACAATACTGGCCTACCGAGATAACATTTGACCTTTCTCAGGATCATCTTACATTTACTACACACTGCCACGTGTTCCCATGGTACCAAAGAGGAGAAAAACGGTTCATGTCATGAACCACAACTTCTCATGTCTCAAATTATAATCAGAGTGCACTATTTCATCTGAAACTTTACAAGGAAGATCTCTAAGGAATGTAAACACACAACTGAAATGAAACCCTAGCTAATCAAATCTAAATTGACCAATTTGGCATGCTAAAAGAAATAAGAAATTACCTTGCATGAAACGAAATGATTAAAGTACTTATTTGATTTAAAAGATTTTACAGAGAAAGTGAAAAGGAAATACCTTTATGAAGACGCAGCTCTCCTGCACTTTGTTTCTTAATTGGTGGTTTTCCCTTTGCATTTTCAGCAAGCTCTCTCTGTTTCTCCTTTACTTTAAATAACTTAATCATGGTCCCTACAAAAGCAAAATGCATCACGTTGAACCATAATAAGAACTACGAGATGAGATACATGAAAAATGAATCTTCTCCATCATTTTCATTTATAAGTACAAATAACAACATCTAAGTACGTAAAAATTCCTGCAGTTGTCAACTAAGCCTCCGCCCCAAAGTATTTGGGTTCGAAAATATGAATCTCTGTATCTCATTTAATATTGAATAATAAAGCAAATTAGAAGTTTTCTTGAACTAAAGGTTCTTCAAATCTCACATTTATTCTTATATATAGATATACAAGTCTCTAATCAAGATAAAAGGATTCCTCACACACACTAATATTTTAATCTCAGCTAGTTGGTATCACTTGAATGGATCTTTTACTTCTAACATATTCAGCTACGCTTGTTAAATCTGAAATCTAGTGATTGTAAGTCTTCTGAATCGACTACCCTCCTGTGCTAATATGAATAAAGAATATAAAAAATATTTCTTTTTATAACTAGCCAATGTTTCTGCGAAATGTTCCAACAACTCTTCTGAGCTTTAAAGCAGAAAACTTCAACTTTTTGTATTTCTTTTTTACTACCATTTAAGCTTTGGAATTGGTGTTGGAATCTTATGGAAAATACTTGATCACGATACCTGTCGAGAACTCTTCAAAGCTTGAGGCATGTCAAAGACACTGTCCCCTACGACTCAATAAGCTCTTCTAGTATAGAACTAGGAGTGCAGAAACTAACAAAGATTTATTTAGAAGAAAATCCAGCACTCAAGAAATGGAGAAGAAGAGATTTTGTTTCTTAGTATTGACTCTTGATTTTTCACACTTAACAAAGTGGAAACACACAGAGACAGTGGCGGAGCCAGAATTTTCAATAAGGGGGTTCAAAATCTAAAAAAATGGACACACGAAGTAGCCGAAGGGGGTTCGACATCTACTATATATACCTAAAAAATTATTTTAACCATGTATAAATCATATAATTTTCCGCCGAAGGGGGTCGGATGACCCCCCTCATAATAGGGTGGCTCCGCCACTGCACAGAGAATATATAGGAGTAAAGAAGGGAAAAGATGCTAACATCTGACAACAAAATATAATGGACAATGGCTCACTTCTGGAAGTAATCATTTGAATATTGTAAATGTCATTCAAGTCAATTGAAGGCTATTCAAGGACTTCAATAGATGGACCATGAGAGAGGATTAACTAGAAATATTATCTCATAATAATAGTCATTCACTGGCCGAAAATCAAAACATAATAGAATTCAAGTTGTATGTTATGGATAGGACAAAGGCGAATCTAGGATTTCTAGAATATGGTGCACCACTAAAAAGAAGAACAGAAATTTGTATTAAGTAGGAATTGATCCCTAGTCCTCTAGATAAATAACTCAACATTCAACCAAGTGCACCATTTAGCCTTCTTGTGATGTATAGATAAAATACCTAGCTCTACGGAAAGAGCACAAGCTCACGTGCCCCAATTTTAGGCTATAAATTCACTTCTGGTTATGGACATTAAGAGTAGATCAATAATGAATATTACCTTTTGAGATAACACTATTTTTTTCAACTGCGGGTACTATCACTGAACTTATTTTCGGTCCAGAACTAAATATAAAGATCTTAACAGATATGCATAGAACGACCCTGCACCAAACTCTAGCTTGGGACAATTCCGCGAATCAAAGGTAAATTTCAGCATCAGTCAAGCTAGCCCTTTTCTGTTTTATTATATAGCAGCATTATTTTGAAAGACACAAGAAAATACTTGAGCTTTAACAAAACTGGAGCAATTAAACTAGGAACAACATTGTAGCTTCAAACACTTACTCAGACTCACTATTAAGATCACAAACTGGCTATGTTGCTCAGGCTCTCCTAAAATAATGCCACAATTGTAGCTTCCCACGGGTGTGCCATTATTTTGGAAAGACACAATAAAATACTTGAGCTTTAACAAAACTAGAGCAATTAAACTAGGAAACAACAATTGTAGCTTCAAACACTTATTCAGGCTCAAAAGTTAAGATCACAAACTGGCTATGTTGCTCAGGCTCTCCAAGATTAATGTCGCAATTGTAGCTTCCCAGGAATGTGGCATTATTTTGGAAAGACGCAAGAAAAAACTTGAGCTTTAACAAAACTAGAGCAATTAATGCCACCCATGTCACAATCCTCCAAAAATGCACTGCTTTTTGAGAATCTGACACACCATTTTTGAAAAGTCCGAACAGCATATCAACAAGCAACCAACATCTAATAATGCTAAAAAATAATCTTTTTTTGAGAGGTTATCTATTCTAGCACTTTTCCCACTACCCAAACTTAAAAAGTTAACAACAACAACAAATTCAGTCAATTCCAACTAAAAACAAATAAGACAGGCCATCAACTAAGATCAAACACCCCACCAAGAAGCATAATTTCTGGACAAAATTCTTCAAAATCAACAAATTTATCAAAAGGGGTTCAAATTAAAGAGCAACCACAGATAATTCAATCGATTTCACGATCTGGGTAAGAACAAAACTGGAAAACAAAAAAGAAACACACTTAAAAGAACCCTTTTTATCGCTGAATCTGATGAAACTAAAAGCAAATAGCTCAAGAAAATACCAAAATTATGTGTACCCACTGTTGTTACTGCTGCTGAGATGAGAATCTGCAAAACAGATTGAAGAAGAATTATGGGGTCTCTCTATTTATAGATGGAGAGAAAAATAGTAGAAGAGAATCTGAGAAAGAAAGGACACTATAAAAGCGAAGTGTTTTATTTTTTTTACTTTAATAGAAAGGATGCACCCTCTATTGTCTCCCCCTCTTTCTCTTGTTTTTTTTCCTTTTTCACTCGGTGTTCGGTATCTTAATAAAAAAAAATTATACTAAAGCTCGATATGAGTTCAGAACTTGAATATGAGATTATTTCTTTTTTAGGTTTGACTGAATTTGAATTCACGTCAAAAGATCTAAAATGTTTTTTAACAAAGATATTTTGTAGTCAGAATTTGAATACGAGATCATTTCTCTTGGTGTTTGATTAAATCTTAAATGTTTCTTAATAAAGATATTTCGTACTCAGAACTCGAATACGAAATTATTTTGTGCGAGGTTCGACTAAATTTGAATTCAAGTCGAAAAATCTAAAATGTTAAAACAACGTAGATATTTTGTACTTCGAGCTCAAGTACAAGATCATTTCTCTCGAGGTCTGATTATATTTGAGTTCCAATTGAAAAATCTAAAACATTTTTTAACGAAGATACTCCGTATTTAAACCTCATCTGATTATATTTAAATTCGCGTTGAAAATCTAAAATGTTTCCTTACAAAGATACTCTTTCATAGCTTAGGATTCAAACACGAGATTCTACCCAACTTCCTTTCTCCCTCTTTGATTGTTTAAGTAATTATTATTTTCTTTTTTTTCTTCCTTATTTTGAGTATTTGAAGATAATAGGAGTATTATAACAAAATGATTGTAAAGATTATCATATAGTTTAAACATAAATCATGACCAATTTAGAATCAAAATGATATTGATTGTTTTCTTAAAGAGAATGATGCCTTGATTGGAATTATTGTCATATATATGAGAAAAATAATGATTAAGCTAAGTTTAATTGAGTATGAATCTTACTATAATCAACAATAGTTGAATTGATTTGTGCGTAAATTTAAGTTGATTTTTTTTTAATTTTCTATTGTCAAATTTTGTAGGTGAATAAAAAGCTATTTATATTAGTGGTAACAAAGTAGTCAAGTGATGAAAAATACTTTAAAGTGTTAAAATTTAATTTATAAATAAGTAGTTGCTTATGTATTTAAATATAAACTTTAAATTGATACAAGAGATTAATATAAAAGAGGGACATTAAAAATAATTGTTCAATTTAAAAAAACAGGAAATAATTTATTATTTTGTATTATTTTATTTTTATTATTAAATACTATTTATTTCTTTAATATTTAAATGACTTATAATTAAAAGAAATAATATAATAAAATTATTCATTATTTATTATTTTAAAGATGTATATCGTCAAATATGAAAAAATAAAGATGAACAAAGATAGTGCATATCTCATTCTAATTTGGGCCAAATCATTTGGATCTTGGCTAATCCAGTCTACTCGAAAGGTTCACAAATAGCCAAATTGGTGACTTTTATTTGGGATATAACCAAATTTATAACATGTGAATTTAGCAAACTTCAAAATTGCATCCCCCCCCCCCCCAAATCCCTTGACATTCTCTAGTACATTATAGTCGGGCTAAAAACATCTTCAATTTTGTTACTGTGTTATGTCATGTCAGTCATATGAATTATTATTTTTAACTAATCCCTTAGACCAATTCACTTCAATAAATGTGAGTTAATAAATGGACATGATATTAACCTGTTTAAATTTTAACACGTCGGAGTTGAATGGTGGTGATGGTTTGTGTTTTCATGAATTAAGTCTGTGTGTACATGTTATTATCGTACATTTTCAGTAATAGCCTTTTTCTCATGACTTGAACACGGAATTTCTTAACCACAAGCAACAATTCTTATCTTACCTTATTTTATAATTGAAGACAATCTATATGCAGATTTTGGGTTACTTCATACTGAACTAACGAACAAATCACTCATCAATAACTTTTTGTTTGTTTTTGTATTTATGTATATGTCTTATAGGTTGATTTACAGTAAGCTCAGCATAGTCTAGCTTCTTTTTTTTTGACCCGGTCTTATATGTATAATCAATCCGCCACTTATAATATTTAATCGCATATTTAAATTATCTGTAAAAGATTTTACTCGATGCATAGAAATTGAATATGTTCCTATTATTCTAGTTTCCTTTCTTTCTTTTATTTTTTCCCCTTTTCTGACTATTGTTGTTCTTTACATACCATATTTTCAGAGATTAAGGCATAAAATTACTCTGTATCATTCAGTATTTTTTTGTGACGATGACTGAATTTAACACATTTTTCAGGAATTTTCAACTATTGATATACATACATAGTTCGAGCAAAAGTAGCATGCTTCCAAGTAAAAAATCTCCTTTGAAAATAATTAAAAGTATCAATCGAGTAATTTCATTGTGTATGTTGTTGTATTAGTCGAGTTATGAAATTGTGACAATAAACCAATTCGCTCCAAGTAAAATGTTGCTTTCACCATTTCGAGACACACATAGTAGATGAAACGTGTACTAAATCAAAATTTCTAAACTCATTTCTTCTTATGTCTGTTACTTGAACTGATGGTCTTTCGAAAACATCATATTTATCTCCACAAGGTAGGAGTAGGATTTGTGTTGTGTATATTCTACCCTTCCCAGATCCTACTTGTGGGAATACACCGGGTATGTTGTTGTTGTTTTCATTCTCTTGATGCCCCTTGAATGGAAACATAAGAATAATAACAATTCTTGATAATACAATGACACATTTACATAGTCTAGTCAGTCAAGAATTATTGTCACATCTACATTGATTTCTTTAATAAAAATCCACTTGACTTTGTAGTCTTCTGATAGGATGACACATTCCTTGAACAAATTTTCTGGATCAAATTAAGTCCGAATGAGACATAATATATACAAAATTTATTAATGTTTAACGCGTTTATACTTAGATTATACATAATCCAACAAAATATATTCACAAGACCAATTCCTCCATGTTCATATACTTAATCAAGAAAACAACAGTTATGAATTGGTTTCTGAATATTCTCTGCATACTAAACTTTCTAATTTCATGTACCAAAGCTCAACAAGAATACTCAGGTAATTCAGTATTGAATTGCAAAAACGAATACGAAACGAATTACTCTTGCAATGGAAGAAATTCCACTTGTCAAGCATTTCTCATATTCAAGGCAAGGAATCCTTACAATTCAGTACCTGGAATTGCTGTTCTCATGTCTTCAAACATGTCTGAGATTGCTCGTATCAACAATGTCACGAGGCTTACTGTTTTCGCGCCAGAAAAGGAGGTTATAATTCCAGTGGACTGCTCTTGTTCAGGTTTGTATTATCAAGCCAAAACCATGTACTATATATCAGCTCTTATTGAAACATACTTTGTGATAGCAAATAATACTTACCAAGGATTATCAACCTGTAATGCATTAGTACGTCGAAATGAATACAATGAGTTTGGTTTGAGACCCGGTCTTGAGTTGCAAGTTCCTCTCAGGTGTGCCTGTCCAACAGCAAAACAAGCTGCAAAAGGCTCAAAGTATTTGATGACTTATTCAATTGACGTTGGTGATGACATCCTTAAAGTTGGCAAAAGATTTAATGTTAGTGTAAGGAACATAGTTGAAGCAAATGGATTCTTGGATGAAAATTCTGTTCTGTATCCTTTTACAACCATTCTAATTCCCCTGCCTTCTGAACCATCAAATTTAGATACCGGAAATGAGAATTATAGAAAACCTATTAGGTCCTTTTCACCTCCACCTGCAGCTAATGCTTCAAAGGGAAAATCAAAGAGAAATATTTACATAGGTAGTGGAGTTGCAACAGGCTTTGTTCTGTTACTGCTTGTGGTTTCTTGGGTCATCCTTCTTGCTTTGTTTAAGAAAAGGGATAGAAAATTTCCGAGGAGGTCTTCAAGTCATGAAGATATCCTCGTGGAGATCGCGAACATAGATCATGTCCCTAAAGTTTTCAAGTTCAAGGAATTGAAGCATGCAACGAGAAACTTTGACTCCAAGAACCGGATAAAAGGATCTGTATACTGGGGAGGGTTTAAAGGGGAAATCTTAGCAGTCAAAATGGCAATCACGGATGTATCTAGAGAAGTGAACATGCTGCATAAGATCAATCACTTCAATCTAATAAAGCTTTGTGGCTATTGTGAACATAAAGGTTGCTTCTTTCTTGTCTTTGAATACATGAAAAATGGCTCTCTCAGGGAATGGCTGACCAGAACCAAGTCTCGAGATACCATAAGCTGGAAAAAAAGGATTCAGATTGCGTTGGATGTAGCTAATGGACTTCATTATCTTCACAGCTTTACCAAACCAGGCTACATTCACAAGAACATCAACAGTAGAAACATTCTCCTCGACAGCAACATACGAGCAAAGATTGCAAACTTCAGTCTTGCTAAAGAAACGGATACATCAGGCACGAGTTGGGAGCTTGTCGGGACAACAGGATACATGGCGCCTGAGTACGTTGAGAGAGGGTCAGTGACTTCAAAGACGGACATTTATGCCTTTGGAGTTGTACTGTTGGAATTAGTCACCGGAAAAGATGCTGTAATTGTAGAGGAAAGTGGAGAAATTCTGCTTTCTGCTGCAGTAGCTGTAATAATGGAAGGAGAAAATGCAGAAATCGAACTGGATGGATTCATCAAAGCAGATATGAGGGAAGATGATGATTTGGAAATAGCATTTTCGGTAGCCAACCTAAGCTTAAGATGCTTGACTCGAGAACCAACAAATCGTCCAAGCATGGAAGAGATAGTATCATGTTTACTGAAGATTCAAGTTAATGTACATAAGGCAGAACAAACCAGTCAGAATTAAGAATATGGACATAGGAGGGGTTAAACTAACTCCAGCTTTGTTTTTTTTTGCATTTGTTCTAGAGCCTAGACTAAGGCTGTATTTTTTAAGATTCAGTCGTCTAAATTCTGAATACGAACCTGTATATTAAGTTCTATTGACTGTTGAATGAGCCCTCGACCACCATGTGGTAACCCATATTGAACTACTGACACTGATCTTGATTATGCTCTTCAAAGCATCAACTTTATCATCGATGCCATGACGTTCCTGGATGCCTCGTTCAGTGTGTACATCAACATTTGCTCCCCTTCCAATACATTGTTCAAAAATGTATCAAAAGTACATTAATACGTGTATAATACAAAGCTAAACATTGACATAATGCAATCAGGATAATCAAAAGAAAAAACGGCAAAAACATAAAACTGAAAAGGACCCTTCGAATCCAGATTTTCAGTCTGCCCCCAGACAACTACTTAATTTCATCTAATACTTTCTCAAATTATACAGTCATAGAATTCTTCATAGCTAAAATTAATAATAGACCTAAACAAAAGCTCACAAGAAACAGGTTAACAATTGCTTTGTTTACACTTTTGACAAACATCCGAGCTATAATATTTAAATATGGTGTGTACCATTTTCTTAAACGACACAAATTGTCTGACCTAAACAACCGCGCAAACAAATGCTTAACGATGCATCATCTAGTCTTATATTTTTGGAACGGTCTTTTTCTAATATTCATCAAATGGTAAAAAGTATCCAAAACAACTTAAACAACAACAAATCACATGTAGATTTCTAAAGAAGTTAACACATACTAACCAAAACAGTTTTCTGTTTCATTTTATGGTCTTGAATTAATGTATCAGAATCTTACACGGAGAAAAACATTGGCCCCAACTCTGCTAACCAGTGAGGCTCCACAGCTGTCACACACTGCATGTACTCCTTTGTCGTCAAGATTGCCTCATGATAAACCACGTAATCGGGAGTGTAACCCAATCCATAGAGAGCACTTGTTGGATGCAGGTTACAAGGCATTCTATTCCTGCAATTCACATATTTCCCAATCCCCTTCAGCATAGCTGCATTATGAAAGTATGCGGAACAGATTGTTTTCCGCACAACATCCCAATCAGGACCACAGTATGTGAGTGGAATTTTGAGTGTCTTGAGGATGTCCAGCAATTGGGATCTTACCTCCCTAGCCTTGTACAGACCTTTGACCTGTAAAAAATGGTCATTACACCAGTCTCCTCTGTATTCATTAGCTTTCCATTGCTGGTAAACATTAAGCAATGTAAGGTGATCAGATTCTGGCACAAAAAACTTTTCCCTAGCAGCATCACTTTCCGCTTCCCTATCCTTAGGTCGAAAGAAAACTGAAGGCACTGAAAGCATAGAAACAATTGTCAGAACCTCATTTAAGCATTCTAGTTGTTCCCCCATCAGGAGCAATTTGGCAAGGGCAGGGTCCAATGGGAACTTCACCATTTTTCGTCCAAGGTCCATTAAATCCCCAACATCGTTCAGTGCACCTAGTAACCACAACTGATACATGGAGTTAAGAATGTTATCTTGAGGAGGTGGATCCATAAAATCAAAATCCAACAAGTTCTGAATTTTGAGAGACTTGAGCAGCAATACCACATTCCCAAGATTTGTCCGTTGAATCTCTGGCACGGGGCTTTGCAGCATTTCATTCTCATAAGCATTCTCTGTATAAAGTCGGTAACAAGTCCCTGGGCCAGTTCTACCAGCTCGACCAGCACGTTGGTCTGCAGAAGCTCGACTAATGGGGAACACTTGCAAAGCATCCATACCCATACGGGGATTGTACACCTTCATTTTACCATAGCCTGTATCAATGACATAGAAAATTCCATCAATGGTCAAGGACGTCTCAGCGATATTAGTAGCAACAATGCATTTGCGAGCACCATCTTCAGCTTTCTGGAAAATTTTTGCTTGCAGATCAGCAGGCAGTTGAGAATATATAGGAAGAATTAACAGCTTGGGTACTGGTTGTTTTGTTGATGAGATAAGTTGTTCCATCCGCTCTGAAAGTGCATAACAGGTTGCTTCAATCTCATCCTGACCTGTCAAGAATATGAGTATATCACCAGGTGCACGAGTAATATGGATAGTCATGGCTTGCTTAACTGCAGCTTCGACATAGTCTTCACATGGAGTTTTACTATAACATATTTGAACTCGAAAAGTCCTTCCAGGTATGTGAAATATTGGTACGCCCCCAAAAAAGTTTGAGAACTTCTCGCCATTGAGAGTGGCAGAAGTGACAATAAGCTTAAAATCACGTCGCCTAGCCACAACTTTCTTGAGAATGCCAAAAAGGACATCAGTGTCAAGTGATCTCTCATGGGCTTCATCCATTAAAATTATACTATATTTCTCAAGATCGGGATCTTTAAGTGTTTCCCTTAAGAGCACACCATCGGTCATGTACTTGATAACAGTACTTGGCCCAGTGGCATCTTCGAAACGAATAGCATATCCAACTTTATCACCAAGCTCACTTTCCATTTCCTCACTGACTCTTTTGGCAACACTCATCGCGGCCACACGTCTAGGTTGGGTGCAACCTATGATCCCATTAACAGTATAACCATATTCATACAGGTACTGAGTTAGCTGTGTTGTTTTTCCAGAACCAGTTTCTCCAATAATAACCACCACCTGATTTTCACGAACCACCTGCAATAACTCATCTCGCACAGAGAATATGGGCAAATTCTGTCGTTGCTGTGAAATTGTTTTCGATTTTGTAAAATCACTGGCAGCTAAGTGCTGCGAGAATCTGGCTTTTCCCTTAAAATCAACCTCACCATCCTCACCCACTACAACAGTATCTGCATCAATCTCATCAACACTCTTCTCCACACCAAGAATATCTCCGAGTTTCGACCCAGCTAGCTCCCAAAATCTTTGACGAGACTTATCCCTCTTTTGTTTTTCGTGTATCTCCCGAACAAGAGCTGACCCTTTTCGTGAAATTAGTGCCATATCGGACATTGCATCCTTAATTGGCAATATCGGCTCAGCTTGCTCAGTGAAAATAACTCTTCCATCCAAAAATGGAGGCAGCTTTATATCATGAACATGAAGAACCACCTTCCGTTCCTCTTCATCATCATCAAACTCCGTCTGCACCTTGCTACCTCTAACAGCTCCAGATCTCAAAAGCTGATGATCCTCCCAGTTTTTGCCAAGGAATTTTTTTCTAGTTCGTGAATAATCATTTGTACTACCTATTTCAGAGATACAATTTCTTTTAGCACTAAAATTGTAATTTTTTGCAGGATACTTAGAAGTTGAAGATCTTACCGATGCCCTAATTGGAATTGGAGAAGGAGCCACAATGTCCCACGGAGAAGCAGCAGCAACAGCATATGAATGTTCTTCGCTACTGGTTCTCTTTCTCCTTCTCACTTCCATGGATTTGCTTCTTGTATCCCTCTCCGCCATATATGTTTGTTTGAATTTGAAGGAAGATGGAATATTGCTTCTCACTCTATTTGGTGTAGTTTTCAAATGAGAAACGAACTCCTGTATTTATAAGGAGGGAATTACTCATTTTCGATATACAATTACCCATTTGGTATATAAATATATAAAATGTGTTTGTGTTTGTATAAAGCGAGAGAAAAAATAAATATACAAATACAAATACATATATCTTCGTCTTATACACTTATAATTATACAAATTACTAAATGAATTTATACAAAACTGAACAATTTGTATAAAATTTGATGTATCTAGCTAATTACATAAATCAAAAGCTTCATATCAAACATATAATTTGCTATGGAGCACAATTATGCAAACTATAGCTATAACATACAAATATAATTTTTATGTTTGCTACATCTGAAAGTTGCTTCTTTTTTTTTGATTTTCCACCCGATATTCGAAGCTCACATTAAAACCCCGACTGAATTCGAATCGCACACTGCAAAGTCCATGAGCCTTTGTCCCTTTGATTTGATTAATAATTTGTTTGCTCTGTTGGTATTTTGGTTTAGGGTTCGGATTTCATATATTCCACTCATATCATGAGGCAGAATGTGTTTTTTAATTTGATAGATACACATGTCGTACGTGATCATGTAGAATCTATATAAATTGTCACGTAAAATGTTATATAGTACATATGTCTACTCAATCAATTCTATACCAGTTTAAATTATATGTTTAATATTTAAGGTTGAAAATCATAAATATCAAATGAGACAAATTTTTTTTTTTTTTATATATTATGTCTATATTATATATGTGTTTGCTAGTTTTAATTTAATGAGTTAGTCTTTTAAATTTGGCAAGAAACTTCCACCAAATATTACATCCTTGGTGAGCAAGGATTGAATTTTATACACATTATTTTCATGTGCAAATACAATAGGCACATGCTCACATGACTTGTCCAAATGATATGACCACACATTATTCTCTCTCCTTGTCCACCAAGTAGAATTGTTGTGTTTTGTTATTTGGTTAAAATATCTAGTCAAATCGAAAAATTGAATGTAATTAATTAGATAAATTATATTTTTTGGATTTGATTTTATTTTTTATAAATAATTTAATTTTGATTTAAAAAAATTAATTTGATAAATTATATGTACATATTATATTAACTTTTATTGAATAAATTTAAATATTTATATTTTCCATCAAAAAAAATTGGCTTGTAATTGTGCTATCAGTTCTCATGTAAAGCATATTTAATTTGTGTTTAAGTAAATTTGATTTATTTGTTAGCAGATTTATTATAGATTCTAATTTATCTGTAGCGTTTTAAAATAGATTTTAATTATGATGTAATTCATGAAGTATAATAACATTTTTTTTCTTCCAGAGGATTATCGATTATTTTTTTTGTGCAAGAAAGATAATGTTTCAATACTATTTAGTTTTGTAGTATTCTAGTTTACACGATTTATACCATATTAAAAATAATATTCTAAAACATACAATATTATACCATATTAATAATATTTTTGATCTAATTTAACCCAACAATATAATATACCAAATGAAACTTCATTAAAAGATTTATTTTTTCATACAATATTTAACAGTACTATTTTATATTCGTGTTGAAATTCTATTAATTCAAATTGGTGTATTACATGATCCGACATTAAGGCTTGAACTTAAAACTCCAAACTTGACTAATTTAAATTTGGGCATTGCAACGCCCATATCTAAGAACACACTCCCAATCTAACTTTTTCCAACACTTAAACTTAAAACTTGACTAATTCAAATTCACACATTATAAACTTATTTTTGATAGGAGCGTCTCCATCATAATTTTCTCTCGGTGCTCAAACTCAAAACTCGATTAGTCCAAATTCACAGATTGTAAACCTCTTTTTAAAGCAACGTTTTCATAATAATTTCTTCAAAACTCGAACTTGATTAATCTAAATTCACACATTGTAAACCTATTTCAAATGTTGGTGCCTCCGTCATAATTTCTTCCGAGGCTCAAACTCGAAACGTCAAATCTCGACCATCCTATCACCGTCCAAAAAGAGGGTGAGACTATTGTTGACCAAGCTGCATAGGAGTTTGCACAGTACAGTGAACCAATATTTGACAGAATTTCAGTCCGATCAAAACACTCTAAAAATCTTCCTTACCCACGAAGGAATTTCAAGAATCGACAAACAAACCTAGGGATAATCAAAGCGTAAAATTGCTAACATTTTTGGTTTTCCGTTTTTCTCTGTGGGGTTTTAGTGTTATGTGAAAAATTATGGAGGACTATATCTATGTGAGCAGCGATGATGATGAATGGGACAATCAACAGTATAATAATGACGATGACGACGACGATGATGGTGAATTTCTTGATGGGTTTACCGAAATTGAACAAGAGAGAAATGGAATCTCCGAAAAGGGTCCTTCATGCAAGGTAGTATGATAAAAGTAAAATTTACAGTTCAAACGAATTCAGTAGCTTTATATTTTGAAACCTAATTAAGGATTTCGAGAAATTAATTTATAAAGTTTAAGTCTTGAATGGACCCTCTAAACCCTTTTCATGCAAAATGTTTAATTTTATTGTTTTCGAAAAAAGGCTAATGAATGTCCCTTTTGAGTCTTGATTAGGTTTTCCTTCATATTTTCTTCTGGTTTTGGTTGTAGCTTCTTTCACACACACAATATATGCTCTGTATCAGAATGTTCAGTTTCTAGTACATCAGAACTCTAGAATGACTGTTTAATACTGTCTCAGTTGAAAAATTGGTACTAGTAGTTCTTATGCATTTCCAGTGATTAAGTATGGGAAAAGACACTGGATGGTGTAGTGGGTTGTCTCGCTATCCGTCCACACTAGTAGTTGTAGTTTGCTCATGTAGTTTCTTGCCTTCGATTTCTGTTGTTTTCTGCTGTTTCTCGTAAGTATGCTTTGTTATGCTTTTGTTTGGACTGTTTTTTCTTGAGCTGAGGGTCTGTAGGAAACGACCTCTCTACCTCTAAGGTAAAGGTAAGGTTTGCGTACAATCTACCCTCCCCAGACCTCACTTTGTGGGACTATGGTGGGTATGTTGTTGTTTACTGGATGGTGTTTTCCCTAACAAAAACAGAGGAGTTTTAATGATTTTAAAATATATGATATTATGCTAGAAATTCTTTAAATGAGATTAGCTTCTGTTTCTAAGTCCTGTGAAGCAATGAATAATGTGTGCCAAGTGAGTGCATGAGGCACAGTACAGAATATATAATTACTTATCAGGGAACACATAGGAAGCAAAAAATCACCCTCAATTGTGAAGTTTTCTGCTGTTTTCATTTTTATGATTTATGAATTTCTTGAATTCTTCATGCCTACTATTGGGTTTTGCAGGTAATCAGGAAAGAGACTCTTTTAGCTGCACAGGTGAGCAACTTTTCCCAAAATGTTTCGACTTTTCCATATGGATAAATGTTAATTTAATGACTGACATGTGTAGCATTGGTATTTAACTTGCAGAAAGAAGACTTGCAAAGAGTGATGGACTTGCTATCTCTGAAGGAACATCATGCTCGAAGCTTGCTTATTCATTACCGATGGGAAGTTGACAAGGTCTTTGCGGTTCTTGTTGAGAGAGGGACAGAAAAGTTATATGCTGAAGCGGGTGTGACACTGGAAGGGAAAGATGAACATACTTCCACTCTGTCGACATCTGAAGTGACATGTCAAATTTGCTTTGAAGATGTCCCTGTTGAGAAGACTACTGTAATGGACTGCAACCATATATTTTGCAATGAATGTGAGCATCTCCCATCCCTTCCCTGAGCCTCTATCTCTGTACGAATATCGTGTTTCTCTTATCTCTTGTCCCTATTTAATCATTATACTAGTGACACGTCACTTATGAGACATGATCTGGAGTTTGTTGTCCCAACATTTGAAATCTCTGTTTGTATGCCTCACATAAGTGGGAAAGCTGTGGGGATCCTTTTCGTAACTACCTAACTTCGAAATACTGATGATTTCACTGCATCTATAATGGCATCAATAGCATTTAGAATCTGTTTCTATAGCAAACCTATGGCTTCGTTGATTTTCTTTAATGTGAAAGTGATTAGTGCATCTTGAAAAGTTGATGTCTCTTTTCTGGTCACTCGAACAAATGATGGTGTAGGCTAAAAGTTGCCAATAATTGTTCTATGTAGGTTGGACAACTCATTTCATTGTAAAAATAAATGAGGGTCAGAGTAAACAAGTAACTTGCATGGCCCAAAAGTGCAATGTGATCTGTGATGAAGGAAAGATTAGGGATCTTGTCACTGCAAAAGATCCTGCTTTGGCAGAGAAATTTGATCGTTTTCTGTTAGAGTCATATATTGATGATAACAAGAGGGTTAAATGGTGCCCTAGTGTTCCTCATTGTGGAAATGCAATTCGTATTGAGGATGATGAATACTGCTGTGAGGTTGAATGTGCATGTGGTGTACAGTTCTGTTTTAATTGTTTATCAGAAGCGCACTCTCCTTGTTCATGTCTGATGTGGAAACTTTGGATGAAGAAGTGCAAGAACGATGGTAAGACAGTAACGTGGATAAGTGAAAATGCCAAACATTGCCCAAAATGTCATAATGCCGTGGAGAAGAATGGGGGATGCAACCTTGTAAGATGTAGATGTGGACAGCCGTTTTGGTGAGACTTTATCCATGTCTGCAGTCTTATGTTCTTCCAATTACTGATTTATATGTTCTATTCTTATTCCATTTCTTTGCTATACCCTTTTAATTTGAAATATATTTTTCTGTTGAAATCTTTTAACTATTTATTATGTTCCTTCTCTTTTTTTGGTCTCCCGGGAGTTTTTTGGGGGGGTTTGTTTGGGGTGGGGGTGGGGGGTAATTAGTATTGTGATGCATGAATTGCATATGATGCAAACAAGGAGTTCCAAGGAGTAGAGATTGACAGGAAACTGTAAAAAAAAAAAAAAAAAAGAGGGTAAAAGGAGAGGAAATGCTAAGAGAGTTGATGAACAGATAAAACGGATAATCTGTCCTGATTTCAAGAATGAAAACTTGACCAAGAATTAGAAGGACAAAGAGAAGCAGCAATATTTGTGGTTGTAGTATAAGCGGGCAAAGGAAGAGGAAGTATAAGCTCAATTGTGGAGAGCAGGAAGAGAGTTAAAAAAGAGCATTTTCAAGGTTATAGAAGTTAAGATCCCAAGGTTATCCATCCCTTGCTAGAGATGTAGCTAGTTATTCTTTAGTGTAGGGTGACAGTTAAAATACACATTTCTCCTTTTTCTTACCTACAAGCTCAAAGTATGGCATAGTAGTTTCTCCTTTTTTTCCTCGCTCATATTAGTTAATTCATTGAAAGAATGTTGGCCAAGCCAAATTATACCAGTACTTTCTCTTTATCCGTCGCTTATATTTGTATATGCAAATTTTATTTTATACTTTGTAGTTGGTTGTGTGGTGGAGCTACTGGTTTAGAACACACATGGAGTAGCATTCGAGGTCACACTTGTGGCAGTTATAAGGAGGGGGAAGAGGAAAAGACGACGACTGTCAGAAATGATCTCTTGCGCTATACTCATTATTATGAGCGCTATATGGTTCATCGTGATTCGTTGGAGGCTGAAGCAAACATGAAGCAAAAACTAAATTTTGAAGTATTGAAACTTGAAGCAGGGGAATTGCAATCAAAGGACTTCAGCTGGGTAGAAAATGGATGTAATAGACTCCTTCAATTAAGGCGAATTCTCTCCTGTTCCTATCCAGTTTCATTTTACGTTTTTGGTCAGGCGCTGTTCAAGGATGAAATGACACCAAAAGAAAGGGAAATTAAGAAGAACCTTTTTGAAAACCTGCAGCAGCAACTTGAAATAAATGTTGAAAGACTTTCGATGTTCTTGGAAGAACCATTTGCTGACCATCCTGAAGATAAACTTTTGGAGACTAGAATGAAGATCATCACTCTCTCTGTACTAACAGACAACCTCTGCAAAGAGTTGTAAGTGTGCATCACATCTAATAAACTAGCTATGCATTAGTTATATTTCCGTTAGGTTCTTCAAGTACATTGATATGCTAAAGAAGTCGTTTATGCGGGGTACAAATCTTTGGAACTGAATTTAGTTAGGGGAACATTTTTATTCTATGATAAATGGCAGGGAATCATAGGGAACTCTCCAGAAGGTCCTTTATACAACACTTTAGTTTCAAGAACTTGTCTTTTTCTAAATGAGTCATCAACCAAAATGCCCTTCAATTAGAATCACAAGAGAGGCAAAAACAGTGATCTTTACTTATATTCTGTAGAAACAAACTGATCCGGATATTGCCAATGTGTCTACCAAGTGAGGCTTCATTCATGGATTTTTTCTTTTTGCAGGTACGATTGCATTGACAATGATTTACTGCTTCCTCTACAGCAGGCGACTCATACCATAGCTCATTATAGATCCGAGGGAGTGGCTAAAGCATCAGAACTTCCTAATTGACATTCCACCAACACTTGGCATGTGAGCACTCTCAATCAGAGGCAGGAAAACGATGCACATTCCTTTTCTCATGAGCTGATCTAGAATTTTATGCTAGAGGGTTCGATTACTACAACATCTAATATTCTTTTGTGACACTTGATATGAATTTAGTCTAGATTCTTAACTACATATAGTTCGAGTTGAAGACAATGTGTGCAACGTTGGTTTTCGTTTGGCCACATATACTAATAACTGACTGAAGAATAATGTGACAAAATGGTTCAAACTTGATACACCATGCAGCATTGAGCAATTTAGAAAATTTTAGCATTTGGATTTGGTTCACTTTTGTGAGGTTTCATCCTTCAATATGGCAGCAGCTGTTGAGAATCACATGCTCTGCATAAAGTTGTGGTTATGCATAATATCTAATAGGTAGTCATGCAGTGGAAACAACCTCTCTACGCCACAATGGTAGGGATAAGGTCTACGTACATTTTACTCTCGTACCTGGGATTACATTGGGTATGTTGCTATGAGAGCGGCTTAAATGGAGCAACATGGACCGTGAAGGTATATGGCCAATTTCAACTTGCTTGGTATTGAGGTGTGGTGATTTTGTAGCTCAGATAATTTTGTTGGGTAAAATTCACAAATGGTGACACAATTATAGTTTTGCATCTCACACTCACATGACATTATTTTGTCATTAGAAGTCACAACCTATGGTGCTCAGACTCTTCAAAAATGTCAACTGGTGATGCTAATGGGCGCGTGTTGGATTCTCCAAAGTAGTGTATTTTTGAAGAATCTGACATGAGTGCAACATTGAAAGTGAAGAGTCCACGCAACTTACATCACAACACTATCACTTTGATACAACAATAAGCTCTTGGCTTATATTCCTTCTGTTTCAATATATGTAATGTAGTTTGATTGAGCACGAAATTTTAAAAATATGAGAGTGAAAACAAAATAGATGGATGATACTCTTTAATGAAAGATTGAATATAAAACACGACCCCACAAAATAACAAATGAATATATAGATTGGATTTCACAAACTAAAGCATCTAGGTTAATGAAAGAATTTAAATAGCCATTAAAATTAACAAAAGAAAACTGAAATACTCTTATTAAATAATAGATTTTTTTTTATATAGAAAATGATTGTTTATAGATTTAATTTGCATATTAACACATTTAATTACATCTACATATCGCAAGTTGTTCAATAATGTCAAATAACACCGCCAAGTACCAACAACAAAAAATTAAAATAAAAAAAGAAGAAAATATTGGACAATTACCTATAAAAATATTGTACGCTATAATTTTATTTTATTATATAACAAAATAATTTATTATTAATTCATCAAATTAAAGATTTTTTTTAATTAGGTGGATTGGACTATACCCATCTTGATCCATTTTTTTTTGGATATATTGCATTATAAGTTATATGACATCTTTTATCCGTCTAAATTTAATCTAATCAGTTTTCTCGATAATAAAATACTACATCAATTTCAAATTTTCTTCGTCCTCATAAGTTATAAACACTTCAAAATGTTAGATATTATATAAAAAATAATATATTATCCAATACTCATATTTTAAAAAGAAATACAAATATAGTTTAAATAAACAATTAATTTAATTAGCAATACACAAAAATCTAAAACATCAACAAAAAACAAAAATGCTACGTAGATGATCTTTTTCCATTCATTTAAATCTTGATGAACATAATTACCTGTTGCTATTATTAAAAATGTCCACAAACTAACTCGTACACTATAACATTAATTTTTTTAAAAACCTTTTACCCGTTTAAATTTGACTCAACCCCGACTTTTCCAACAGGAAAAAAAAATTGAATAAGAAAAGGTTTGGACTATTATTATTACATAAGTATTTACATTTTTTCCTTAGAAAAAGGGAGGAAAAGACCGTCTCTACAACTTTTCTAAGCTGTAAACTGTTCTTACAAGTAAAATAGGAAATCTGAAATTCAGCTTCAGAGAAGAGCAAAAAAATGGCGAAATCGAGTGCGGATGATGAGGAGTTGAGGAGAGCTTGTGAGGCGGCGTTAGAAAGCACTAAGCAGAAGATCGTGATGTCAATCAGAGTTGCTAAGAGTCGTGGGATCTGGGCGAAAACTGGAAAATTGGGTCGTAGTCATACTGCTAAACCAAGAGTTATCGCCATTTCAAGTATGTAATCTATGTTATTTGTGTAGATTTAGTTTTAAATAGATAAGTTTATTTTTAGCTATTTGATGAAATGTAGAGGAAAGTAAAATTGGGTGATTGTGTTGTTTATATACTGTGTGATCTGTTTTAATTTGATGAAAAATTTGAGTTTGGAAATGAGTTTAGTAAGACCTTAGCTAGCTTAGGTGTCTTTAGGGATGTCTGATAAAATTGGAACAATATAGAGAAAGGTAATGTGTGTGCGAAGGCATTATGTAGCTTAGGGAAGTTAGACTTGTTGTGATGGTAAATTGTTTTAGAGGAAGGGAAGAGTAATCATGAGGTTGTGGAGTTTGAGTCACTGAGGAATTAAGAGTCTGAAAAGACCCTTTTGACTCCTGCTAGGCGGTTTTGGGGTAGTTCGGTTTTTAATTGAAAAAGAAAAAGAAAAGGAATGAGCTTTGGTGTTTGAATTACTAAGGGAGGAACATTGAAAAGACTGTGTGCTCCTATGTAGGGGGCTTGGAGGGCGGGGGGGATAAGGAGAAGTAAACAAAAAAAAAAAGGAGAAACCTGTGAGGTTAGGATTTTTAGTTACCAAGAGAGCAAAGTCTCCTTTTTGGCACTTGGGTAGGAGGATTTGGGAGGTGGGTTTTTAACCATATTAGAAAAAAAAAGATGAAATAAAAATAAGGAGGAGACCTTGTTGAGCTCATTTCTTGCAGGAAAAGCAACTATATGGCTTGTGGTTGGAGGGTTTACCATATTAATGAAAAAGGAAAAGATTAACTATTGTTGTACTAATTTGTCTTGCCAAATATTTTTGACCAATGTGTGAGTACAAAGCATCATTTATGGAAGTAACATATGCCATTCTGGTAAGAGCAAGCTAACTAATGATGCCACTATGAGCTTATAGTCGGTGTTGGATATCTTCATTTTTAATCATATATCTTCTAGTATGTCCACACACCCACCTCAACATCCTTATTTACACAACTTTCTTCAGAACATGAAAGTTCTTGTTTGACCTACACTACACCCAATACAACATAGTCAGTCTAACTATCACTATGTAGAGCTTACCTGTAAGTTGTGATGGTACCTTCTTATCACACAAGACCCCAAAGGCGAGCCTCCATTTCGCCCATCCCATACCACTATGATGTGTGACATCGCCATTGATATCCCCATTATACCTTGAATGGAAGACCCAAGCTACTTGAAACATCCTCTCTTGGGGATGACCTGAGTATCAAGTTTCACTTTCACGTCAAGTTCATGTGGTGCATGCATCTCTGAGCTTTCACTCAAAGTATTTAGTCTAGGTCCTACTCTGCCTGAACCCTTTTGACTCCAGAGTCCAGGGTTTGTCTAAACCTCCATCCTTGCATTAACTCCGTCGAGTCTTGTCAATCAGTACTATTTCATCCGCGAATAACATACACCATGACACCTTGGGTGTGCCACATCAAGTCATCCATCACCAAGGACAATGGAAACATGCTAAGAGACAATTCCTGATGCAACTCCATCATGAATGGGAAGTGCTTCGGCCTTCGAGTCTCCTCCCCATTGTCCTCACCTTGGTCTTGGTTCCATCATACATGTCCTTAATTGCCCTACTGTAAGCCACATGTACACCTCTAGCCTCCAAACATCTCCATAGAATCTCCTTGGAACTTTTTCATAAGCCTTCTCTAGATCAATGAACACCATATGTAAGTCCCTCTTCCTCTCTTTATACTGCTCCACCAGTCTCCTCACAAGGTGGATTACTTCTGTAATAGATTACCCCAGCATGAATCCAAACTAATTCTCAGGAAAGTTGGCCCAAACACCACCTTTTGAAAAACATGAAGGATTATGGGAAAAATGAATCGTTAGTAAATTTATTATCAATAAATGGAACCATGCCATGGAGTTTTACTATGGGCCAGAGTACTGGTTGGTAGGTACCACATTGACCAAAAGAGGGGGGAAAACCTTACGCTATATTTGATGGGTACAGAAAGTGGAACAATCAGTGGAGTGGAATCCCAAAAAAGGAAAAAAAGAAGGAAGAATTGTCCATTGGGTACCCAAATATCTTCAGGAGTTGGGCGAAAGGAGGAATTGTATATCTTTCACATTCTGTCCGGTCATTCCAAACAATTTGAAAGAAATGATCACTTTCCCACTAAGGGAATTAAGTGCGAAATTTTATTTAATTTAATTACTCTTTTCGGGTAAGAGGTTGTTGATGAAAGATGAGCTTATTTTGACTAACACCTTCAATTCTTGAGTAACGGTCAAATTGAGTGAGAAGCTCTTCCTTCATCCAAGATTTTTGACGTTAATATTGTCAGTGAAGTCCTCTAATGATTGTGCCATTGTAACAGATAATGTTCACCTCACAAAATGGAATGGGGTTGTATGTACTTTCAGTTTTTCCTTTTCTTTTTAAATTGTCGATCAGAGTTGGTCATTCTGGTTGTTCCCTCTATCATGATGCGTGGTTTGTGCAGCAAAAGCAAAAGGTCAACGAACTAGAGCTTTTCTCCATGTGTTAAAATATTCCACTGGAGGAGTTCTTGAGGTAAATACTTCTGATTTATTCTCTTTTACTGACTTTTTTTCCTTCTGTTCAGACACTAGTCTTAGAACTTATAACCAGATAATAGTGTAGTTGTCCACCCACGTGAATACGAACCTCTGACTTCATTATGGGTTATCAGAAGGACAAAAAATGAAGCTATGACTTCATTGTTATGAAAATGCCACATAATTTAACATGACAGTTTCTTTACTCAACCTTTATAATGTGCATGATTAAGCTATAATGATATATAATACTGGTCAGAAGTATTTATGTTACTGAATTGTCCTAGATATAACCAATCTTATGGAAGGAAAAACTGAAGCATAACCAAGATACTTGGTGGCAGCCAAGGTTGAACATTACTCCTGATGCTTTGCTTTCAGGCAATCAGTTCCTTGTTTTATCTTTGAAGTTACTACTAATTGGGGAAGGGTAAATCAGTCTTGTTAAGTATAGTCACCCTAGTTTGAAGCAGATGATTAGCTAAATTTTCTCTTCCATCTCGTTTTACTCCTGTTCCTCCACCCTTTTCTTTACTGTAAACATATATAATTAGTCACAAGAAATTTTAAGAAGTAGATACTTGGCACCTTGAGCAATTTGCTTTCTGAACATTGTTTGAGCACCTTGCCTAGTGCATTCACATTTTAAAACATTAGAAAGAACCAAATCGGATCTCCCAAAATCAACATATTAGACTAGCGAGTTTCATTTAAAGCAAATCGGGTTGAAATGTCATGTTTTCGCTAACAATTGTGTTTTGCTCTCACATGTAGCCTGCAAAATTATACAAGCTAAAGCATATGTCGAAGGTGGAGGTTGTAACTAATGATCCAAGTGGTTGTACATTTATGCTGGTAATTTCACTGAAATACTGTATTGTCCTTACTCCTATAATAAAGATATTTGGAACTTATTCTGAAGAATTTTTTCATGTAGGGATTTGATAATCTCAGAAATCAAAGTGTCGCTCCTCCTCAGTGGACAATGCGTAATGTTGATGATAGGTTTGTTTCAAAAAATTTATGTCTATTTATCTGAATTCTTATGCCAACATGATTTTTTTTCCTTTTGCCGATGAACTTTTTCCTTGATTGTTGTAGGAACCGTGTATTGCTTTGCATTTTAAACATCTGTAAAGATGTTTTGGGTCGTCTCCCTAAGGTTGTTGGCATTGATGTGGTGGAGATGGCTCTTTGGGCAAAGGTGCATATAATAGTTCTGCAACTTGCTTTGAACCTCTTAACAGCACATCTGTAGGCCCCGTCTCTGTAAAGTGTTGCTTCATTCTGTTTCTTATTCAAGATGAATTTTTCTGCCCATGAGCTTGCATTATCATGATGATAATGCAAACAGTCATCAGAATTAAATTGTTCACCTACATCTCCTTGTTTCTTTAGTTAAATTGTCTTTGAAAAGGATATGGTCTATCTTTTGTGTGTGGACAAACAATAATTTTATTAATATGGAAATACTTCCAAATACAAGCTGTGTACCAAATTCCTTTTAATTAATAAGGGAATACTCACATAGAACAAAAAGTAGAGAACCTATACAAAACTTTGGTTCTCTACAGAAGATACCAATCATCTATTATGAAAGGGACCTCATGGTTGCACCAAAAAGAAGAAAAAGCCTTGGAAGAGCATAACTTTTCAGAGAAAAAAAGGCCCTTCGAGAAGACTTTATACACACTGCTTACATCCACAGTGAACACATGCTTTTGTTAATTTGGAATATATATTCGTTTGCAACTAGTTGCTTTTATATGTTTCTTTGGAGGGTATATGAATATAGATCCTCAGCACCCAACCCTATAGGAACTAAAATGGAACTTGGTGCTTTATGCAATTCTAATCTATATAAATCTATTTGTAGGAAAATACTCCAACATTTACCAAACAACATACTAATCTCCAAGATGGGCCTGTCAGTGCTGCTGTGGAAGAACGTGAGATGAAAGTAACTGTTGAAAGGGAACTTGTGTCTCAAGCAGAGGAAGAAGACATGGAGGCTCTTTTAGGCACGTATGTGACCTCTTTTTCTCTCTTGTTTTGACATTTGATTATCTCATCTTTGGCTCGAAATGTAAGCTGCTTATGTCTGCATTAACAAACCATCCCTTGGCACAATTGTGAGAGCAATTGCATAATAATGGCTAGTATGTCTCCTACAGTAATGATTAGGCGCTTTAGGACTGTTAACAACTGTAAGAATGGCCTATTTGACGCGGACTCGGGTATAAGAAGTGTTTTAGAGAGTGAAAAGCATAAAAAACAGGTTTTTTGGAGGCTTAAGCAATAATGTAGAAGCTAAGGGTGCGCCTCTTCAATTGAACTGTGCAGCTTAAAGAAAATACAAATTTCTTTGTTCCCCCCAAAAAAGAAGAAAAAACTTAAAACCAAATCCAGATATTACCTAAAAATATACTAGTACGTATAACATGAAAATTTGACATTATAGTATCCATTAGATAATGATTATCCATTAAATAATGATGAATATGTTAATCCCTACTAGAATTCAACAACATTATATCCTTTGTTCCAATTTATGTGTCTTAATTTTCCTAATTAAAATGTTGTCTTATTTTCCTTTTTAGTATGTCTACAAAGAATTCCCCTTCCTATATTTAGTAATTCCTTAATTCAAACATTCCACATAGCATGTTTAGGACCACAAGATTCAAAGAGCATTTTGGTACATTAAACAAATCCTTAGTTTAAGACCACAAGATTCAAAGAACATTTTGGTACATTAACCTCTGTGTTCAGTCAAACTAAGACACATGAAATAAAACAAAGGGAGTAAAATAGTAATTTTAAACAAACCTTCATAAAGATAAAGATAACTTCAATTGCGAAGTTGATTTTCAGTTTTCAATAAGTCAACCAAACAAAAGAATTAAAATTTTACCAGCTTAGAATTTCTTCGTTAATTGCTGTTGCAACTGTACTGATAAGTAGTTTCAATCAAGTTAATTTACTGAACAATTAGCTTAAATCAAGAGTTGGATAATTGAAGAAGCAGAAAACACCAAGAAGCAAAAAGATCTTTGACAACAAGAGATAACAGAAGTGAAATAAAAAATATCATAGGCAAAGGTAGTAAAAGGAGACGCACACGTGAAAAAGAATAAGTCATTGTTATTTACAAAATGAAAAAAGAAAAAGAAAGAAGCAATTCAAGAAAAATGGAAAGATAGAAGTAACAAAAGAAGAGACTCTATAAACATGTTGCACGGTCAAAAGCTTTTTCCAACTATAAAATCTTCATATTATCATAAATTCCAAAAAAAGAAGAAGGGGAAGGATTGCTACAAACTGGAGATGCAAAAGAAGTCAAAGAGAACATTAATGTCCCCATAGAGGAACCCTGTTATTCTTCTCTTTTTTTCCATCATTGAAAGATCAAGTTCAATAAGTAGTAGCTTTATCCTTGGATTATTTTGTTCTTCACAGTCTAAAGTGTGTGCTTTTTTCAAGTCGAGCTGGTTATCTATTTGCATAACTTCTTTGCAAACACAACATTTTGTACTGGAAGATTATGATGACTGATAAGACATGTTTGATCGAGTAGATGTACTTGTGGCCTAGTGGTCAATGAAGTGGATCGAGAATCATTAGGTCTCAGGTCAAATTCTAACAGTGACCAAGGGTGATTTCTTCCTATCTTCCCTAATCTCGGTGGACAAATTTATTTAGTACCTGTGTTAGTGGGAGGTAATAGGTACCCAATGGAATAGTCGAAGTGTGCATAAGTTGGCTCGGACACCACTGTCAAAAAGGATTTTGCAACTTCAGGTGTCACCGGAAGGATAAAGGGTCCATTATCATGGAACAAAAAGGCTGTGGGTTGTTAAGATGGTTGAAGGGTGAACTACTCCATTCCATAATCCAAAAGGTTGATTGGAAACTGCACAATGAAATTCTGTCATGTGAGCAAGTTGTTGATTCAAAGCCCTCCCAATGCCTTTGCGCTGTCCATGCAGTAGGGAATGAAGATTCTTCTATAATTAAATGTATAAGGGGGGTCTTCTTCATCGTTATGCTTGGATAGGGTGTTTTCAACCTTAAATTAGATATTTAATGCCAAGTTTGATCCCTAAACTGGGACTGAAGACACTGACAAGTCATTGAAAACTCGTGTTGGTTAATCTGTGTTGGAGAACACCAAGCAGTAGATAGCAGCAGTGATAGACCTTAGCTTTTTTTTCCCTTGTTAGCTGTTCTCTAGTTCGAGGTTTACTAGTTAGTTTAGTTGTAGACTTGTAGTTGTTCTTCGTTTCCAAGTCCCTGATTTATCTGGGTAACATTTTGGTTCCCTCTCCTGATTTTGTTTTAACAACTTCCTACAGTTATGTAATGGGAATTGGTGAAGCTGAGGCATTCTCAGAGCGGTTAAAGCGAGAGGTTCAAGCTCTGGAAGCTGCGAATGTGCATGCCATTTTGGAGAACGAGCCATTAATTGATGAGGTGACTAATCAATATTTTTGTAAAAAGCTTCTATTATTTTGATACCTGTGTTAGAGGAGCTTTTGGTTTTATTTTCTTCCATGAGCTGCTGCTGATGTTGTTTTTGGAACAACCAATAGACTTCTACTTGAATAGGCTAAGCAGCTCTTGCATTGTTAAACTTTTTTTGTGCCAAGTGTAGTTAACAGAAAACTTTGTCTGTCCCCTTATATTCAGCTTTTCTTCCAAATCCTCCAATTTTCTGTTTGCATATTCGTAGATATACACTTAAGCCTTCTCAGATTAGGGGAGCATATGTTTCTGCCTCTGAAACAATCGTCCTGCAGGTCTTGCAAGGGCTTGAAGCAGCCACTAGCTGTGTTGAAGATATGGATGAATGGTTGGGCATCTTCAACTTAAAGCTAAGACACATGAGAGAAGACATTGAATCGGTACTCAGCATTTCACTTTTGTAGTTTATTATCTAGTATTAGCAGTAAGGAGATAAGTTTTGCCTTACTTAGTTCACTGGTTTTGTATGTGTATTCTATTATAATATGATCTGCCTATGTTTGCCCTTAACTTGTGAATATCTTGAATGTGAAAATTAGTTTTGTGTCCTAGTCGTTAGAGCATCTATCTGATATGTAGTTTTTCTTTCCACCGCAATGACCAATGGATAAACCTAAATAATATCATTTCTTTCCTGACTTGAACCAAATTTGGTTATCTTGGAGTTTGATCTGTCTGTATATATGCTTCCAGGGAAAAAGGATGATAGTTCTATGTTTGCATGGTTCTAGTTGCTGTAAGACTGAGTTTGCTACATTGCATATACATAATTCAAATATTGAATTGCATTAGAATGTTGACAATCTATTATTTGAATGTATCTCCTTTGCTAGTGCACTGCTGATCCTTTCTCTATGCAGATAGAGAGCCGCAACAACAAGCTGGAAATGCAGTCAGTTAACAACAAAGCATTGATTGAGGAACTTGATAAGCTTCTTGAGAGATTGCGTATACCCTCTGAGGTCTTTCTCTCTATCTGTCTGTCTCCGAGCTTGTTAATGGACACTCAGAAATAAACTAATGTTTTTACTTGATCATTCTTGTTTTGTAGTATGCAGCATCTTTAACAGGTGGTTCATTTGACGAGGCAAGAATGCTTCAAAACGTTGAGGCATGCGAGTGGTTAACTAATGCTTTACGTTGTCTTGAAGCTCCTAATTTGGATCCTAGCTATGCAAACATGAGAGCTGTATGTCCACTTGCTCATTTCTTTCTTTCTGATTCTTTTAGTTATTTCTTCATCAGTGTTGTGTTTCATCATGTAGGGTAGAAAAGTTTAATATAGGTAAGCATACATATTGCAGCATAGCACAAATTTTTGCCTGATCAGGTCTTGGATAACTGGTGTTTCTCAGGTGATTGGGGAAATAAAAAATGGTTGAATTATTGCAAATACATGGTACTTGTTGTATCATGTGATGTGACTGGCCTTGATGAACCTTGGCTTTATAAATGGATAGGGAACTCGTCCTTTCTCTTTTTTATTCGACAAGCTAATTCTTATTGATAAATTTCCTGTTGGTTCTTTGGGGGCTTATGATCTATTACTTTATATGGATGATAAGTATGGAAAGTGTATTGTTACATCTTATGTGCTTGTTTGCCAATTGAAGTGAAACTAAGTAATCCTGCCTTTCAGATAAACTATTTCTCATTGGCAGTGGATGTTTCTCTAATTTGTGTGTGGAAGTGTGAACTCACTTTTACTTGTGAAAATGTTTTTGAATCTCTTGTAGGTAAAGGAGAAACGAGCAGAGCTTGACAAGTTAAAAACGACGTTTGTTCGAAGAGCATCTGAATTCTTGAGAAACTATTTTACCAGTTTGGTGGATTTTATGATAAGTGATAAGAGTTATTTTTCTCAGGTATTCTTCTGCTGGCACTTCTACTTTTTACTCATTTGCCATCTTTCTTTTGTAAATAGTTACTATAGGCAGCTGATAACATGAATTAAACAGCGTGGACAATTGAAGAGGCCCGACCATGCTGATCTGAGATACAAGTGCAGGACATATGCTCGTCTTTTGCAACATCTGAAGGTCAGGCTGATTCAATTTCTTGGTTAACTTTCTATTGTTTATTTTAGTAGGTTCTTATGTCTTTTTCGCTATCCTTTATTTACAGAGTCTTGACAAGAATTGCTTGGGCTCCTTAAGAAAAGCTTATTGTACATCCCTTAATTTGCTTTTGCGCCGGGAGGTCAGAAAAGTTATTGATATCAATCCAATTGTCTTTTCATTTCTTTCGATAACTACTTTTACTTCCTTCTTCTTGCTGAGTAGGTTGCTTAGATTCCGTTATATGTTCACTACAGCATTTGTGCACTTCTAAACTATTTGAATATCTGTTTTCTTCATCTCAAACCTTCAGTCCTTTGCATCAAAAAGTTGCCGAGTTAACCTGCTTTTGGACAAGTTTAATCTATTTGTAACCTACATTCATAGCTAGACAGTTCCTGGGATATATTGTAAAAGAGGTGCAGACTTCTCTAAAAATGAGACCGAAGTGCAGGCTGTTCACTATAATCAATAACAAGCTGTATAAAAAATTAAGTGGCAGCAGTAGAAAACCAGATAGAAGAAAATGAGAAAGATGGCAATCCGGATTCCAACTCTTTTCAAGGGATCAACACAACACTAGCCACTCAAAGACATTGATTTATAATTAGACTCAGAACTTTTAGTATACATACAAACTGGATGTGCAAGGAAAAATGAATTAGGACTCTGGGAGATCAATTTTGGAGAAAAGAATTACTTCACGTACAAGTAACTTGGAGCCCTAGTCTAGAAGACTTCAACCAAGTTTACTTGATGCAAGAAAATCTCAGCCCTAGGGAATTAAAGGCAACTGGACTGCAATCCTCTTGAAAAGGTCCTGAAATTAACTGAACTAGCTAATTTCTAGAATACTTAGATCTATGAGCACACTAAAAAGGATAAAGCAATTATCAACTGCCTTCTCACTCAAAAGAAACATAGCTCAAAAAAGCTACCAAGGACATTACTTGGTGGACCAAACAATGTTCTTGCATGTTCTGTGGTCATAAGCTTTACAGTTGGCTAGCTGGCCCGGACACCAAAATAATCTTCACATTGGGCAGCCAGAAGTCCAGAACTGAGAGTGTGCATTTTGTCAACAGTTTTCTTCTTTTCTGCCTGTGAGCAGAAATTAAGGGTGAAGCAGGGTTAATTGTCTAGGAGTGACCTAACTAGTAAAGATTGAAAAACATATTTGCATTTTTTTTTTTAACCCTCCCTAGGAGCTCCCACCACTTTTGCTCTCTTGGTGACTCGAACTCGCAACCTTCGGGTTGGAAGTGAGGGGTGCTTACCATCCGAGCAACTCCCTCTCGTCAACATATTTGCATTATGCATTGATGGCTGTCTATTTTTTTTTTTTCATTTGTGTGCAACTCTGGATGCCCTTGCTACCCGTCTCATAGAAATTTCAGTTAACCTATAAGAAAAAGCTGAATCATACTCCCTGCTCTATTTAGCAAAACAATATACTCCCACTCAGACACACATTGAAAACAATTCCAAATTGCAATTTTCGATGTTTGAAAAAAAAAGGAGAAAAGAAGAATTACTAAATGTATAGCTTGATTGTTTCCCTCAAGTTGTTAGGGTTTAAAATAATGTTTACAGATGTTCTAGAATAGGAAAGAATCATATTTACAGGCATAATATCATCCCAATGATAAGTACTCGACTACTTGTCCACATTGATATAATGATATGCATATTAGTTTCTAACCTACAACTTTAATTGCAAGATATTCACGAGTATCTTAACAATCCTATTCAAGTTGGAAAATACATATCCTAGGCCGTAACTCTTAGTTTGTTGCAAATATAATCAATCTTTAAACCTCTAGGTGGTTTTGTAAGCATATCTGTTAACTAGTGGATATTTTCATGAATATTAAGTAGCAGATCTCTCCTTATTTTGTGAGGGGAGTAAATAGTGAATGTAATAGGGGGATAATGTGGAGAGTAATACATCAATGGGGGGCTGATATTTATGTGTTAGTAGAGACTAGTTGATTCCTAATTCCCCTTAAAAAAAATCATCCTAGTTGATTCCTAAATGTTGTGTACAGTGTACACTCAGTTGGAATGAGAGAAATTGAGATATGCAAGATGAAATTGTTCAAAAGAGAATGTATTGAGAATGATGGCACCCTCTGGGGGTTTGTAAATCCCTCCTCATCAATTTCTTGATGAGGCTTTTGTGTGAATACAAAGTTACCTATTTAAAAAAAAAAAAGAGAATGTATTGAGAATTGAATCTTGTAAGCCATCTTGGCTAATAGATGTATGTGGTTTGCTTGTTCTGTTGGTTTTTATCTGCATTGGTGTACCTCCTAAATATTTTTTTATGTTCTGATGAAATATTCCTATTTATTTGCCATGCCTCGTGGTTCTCCTTGGACCGACCTTCAGAGTTGAAAATGGAAAAAGTTTAGGGATCACAATAGATTCTTAATAAAGAACATTTCAAGTTTGAAGTAATGATTCCTTAAGTATGCCATACTTTGCAGGCTCGTGAGTTTGCAAATGAGCTTCGTGCCAGTACAAAGGCGTCAAGAAATCCAACTGTATGGCTTGAAGGTTCGGTGGGTTCGAATCAAAATGTGAATAGTGCAGACACTTCAACAGTTTCGGATGCATATGCTAAAATGCTGACAATATTTATCCCTCTACTTGTGGATGAGGTGCTCCTCTACTTTCTTCTCTCTCTGGAATATATTTATATAATGGGTTAATGTTGCTCTTCATAAAACATAATTGGTTAATGCTGCTTTCACTCCCAATATCAAGTTTTTTGTTTCTTTTTTCTAAATGCAGAGTTCTTTCTTTGCTCACTTTATGTGCTTCGAAGTTCCTGCACTCGTTCCACCAGGAGGTCTTGCTAATGGCAATAAAAGTGCTCATGATGAGGATGATGCAAACTATGATGATTTGGGTATTATGGATATTGATGAGAATGACAACAAAGCTGGTACTGCTTTGTCCTTTTTCCTTCCCTTGCTAACCTGATTTATGGTCAATTAAAGCTACTTTTCATATCTTGCAGGTAAAAACACTGGTGAGCTAGAGGCACTGAACGAATCACTTCATGATTTACTTGATGGAATACAAGTAATGACACATTTCATTCTTACAATAGCCTTGTTATTTGATTATAATCACAATAATGTGTTAACTTGAAGTGAAAATATGGCCCTACGGGAATCAAGCTAGCTTCTGTTAGTATTAGATTGAGATGCTAAATAAAATACAGATCTTAGTTGTAGGTGTGTTTTTAAATTTGGCGATTCTTCTTCTGTGAGCTATGTGTTATCTACATGATCAATGTTCACACCTTCATGCTTGATTGTTTATCTGGTACAATGTGTACTTATCAACGAATTCCTGCTATAACTGTACGCATCCCGATAGAGTTCAAACTTTTACTAAGACAGAAGTCAGAACCAGAAAATTGGTTTTGCATTGTTCAGCAGACAGCTTCATAATATTTCTTTTCTGTAATCAAAATGCCTATTATCCTCAGCTGTTATGTACAAATTAGCGGATCTTTATGATGCACCACCGTCTCTAGTTGTGTTCTGTAGAACCAGCCCTTGATAAGGCGAGTCATTGCTTTCTGGACATATTTTATTTTTCCTTGTCATGAGGTGCTAGTGCTGGATGTTTGCAAGCAAGTTTTACCTATCTTCATGGTTCTTATAGCTTAGTTTTCTCTATTAGTATTTTTTCTCTTTTGCAGATCAAATTTCTTTGTAGTTTCGGAGTTCTATTGTCTCAATATTCTGTTCGAAACATCTGAAAAAACTCTATTCTTTTCACGTGTAGGAAGACTTCTATGCGGTGGTGGATTGGGCATACAAGATTGATCCTTTGCGCTGCATATCAATGCATGGAATAACAGAACGTTATATTTCAGGTCAGAAGGCTGATGCTGCAGGATTTGTGCGCATCTTGCTTGATGACTTGGAATCTAGAATTTCAATGCAGTTCAGTCGGGTGAGTTCTTGTCATAATATATGCTTTTGGAACTCATAAGTGATGATGTTTACTTTCTTTTCTGTTTGCTTCAATTGCAGTTTGTTGACGAAGCATGTCATCAAATTGAAAGAAATGAGCGAAATGTTCGGCAGTTGGGAGTCTTGTCATATATACCAAGGTGGAATGAGTTTCATATGTCTTTAGTTTTGTATATTTGCCTTAACTGTGGGAACTGGTTTTTGTCAAATATGTAGTTAAATGGTTCAACTTGGGGGCATCTGAATAGTGCTTGACATACTTGGGGTGTAAAGTTATTGGTTAAGCATGTAAATTTGGTGTCAGAAGGATGTGCTTAACCAGTGGCATTGCAGTTACAGCTTTCGTCTTTTTTTTTTAATCTTACCCTCCTAGTTTATGTGGTCTGATATTCTGATTAGTAGTTCATTTAGACATGCTAGAATATAGGCGCTTATATCATATTTTCTTTACTGAAGGATTGACCTTCATTAACACTGAGAATGGCATGGGTTTGTTTCTTGGGAACATTCTTTCCCCCAGTTTGAAGGAAAAAGAGTGTGATTTCTCAATTTTCATACTGTAATTGTTACTACCAAGAAGATTACTGCTTTTGCTTGAAGAAATCAATTGCTCCAACTTTTTAACTTACAGTTTGCTCAGCTATTTTTATTTCTATTATTTACCCAATAATTTTCTTCTTGGTTAGACAGTTCCAGTTTTATATTGGATATTCCAGCTTGAAGTTCGCCTTAAATTTCAGTTAGTGTATCTGAGAGTTTGGCTTTCTTCCTTCCACTCATATCCTTTCACACTCGTTCCATTTCTGTATTACCTCTTCTATGATTAATTAGCTTCTTTTTTACCTTTTGCTGTGAGCTTCCTCTAACAACTTTTCGATTGAAGAAATCTGTAACTGCTGCGCTTCTTGTTGTAATGTACTTCAAAATCTGATTTGCTACTTATTTTCCCTTCAGTCTACTGCCAATTGATCTTTTTGTCTTGAATAATCAGCAATTTCATTTGGTATTGTAGATTTGCCACGCTTGCAACCCGTATGGAGCAGTATATCCAAGGACAATCAAGGGATTTAGTTGACCAGGCGTACGCTAAGTTTGTGAGTGCTTTTATCTCTGACGTGTTTCTTAATAAACGAGTGTGAAGAGCTATTAATATGTGAGATTACGACTGCTGAAGATTTTTAAATGGCTCAATATATAGTTGATTGGTTTTGTTTTCCTTTTTGTTTTTGGTGTTAGTATAGCAGCTGATAATTCTCTATTATTTGCTCTTTTAATATTCTATAATAGAAACTCACATATTGCTAAAGTGGAAATTAGGGGGAAAAAGCAAAATAAAAATTAGGAAATACGTATACAAATCTTTTCTCCTCTCTGTGTGATGATTTTAATACACACTTTGTTGTCGTCAGATAATACTTTTCTCCTTATGTAATGTTGTGGCGTGGCTGTTTTGGAAATTGTTTGGCAGGTCACTACAATGTTCCTTACTTTGGATAAAATTGCTAAAGCAGACCCAAAATATGAAGACATTATGCTTTTAGAAAACTATGCAGCATTTCAGAATAGGTATTGTTCTAGTGTTACTTTCAGAGCTCTATTACATATTCTATTCCGTCAAATCAGTTTGAGTGCTGATGGGAAGCAGTTGTGCAGTCTTTATGACCTGGCTAATATGGTGCCAACATTAGCAAAATTCTATCATGAAGCCAGTGAATCTTATGAACAAGCTTGCACACGCCATATCAATGTGATTATATTCTATGTAAGCTTCCCTATTTCTTGCTTCTTTATTTTGTAATGGTTTCTTTGCCGCTTTTATTGTTACTAGTACTTCTTAAGGTCCAAGTCTTTCTGATGATATACCTTAAAACCTGTACTTCCGACAGCAATTTGAGCGACTTTTTCAGTTTGTTCGAAGAATCGAGGATTTGATGTACACAATCCCGCCTGAAGAGGTTAGGTTGCTTTTTTCTTTTTCATCTAAGCTTCTCCTCAGTTACAGCATTTATTGTCTGCTCTCCTCTTAAGGATATCTTAATTTTCCTTGTATGAGGACAATATTGCTTGTTAATTAGTTTCCTGCTTTGTTATTAAGTTGATACGAATTTGAGCCACTACATGACATTAAATTACTAATACTGGAATAAAGTTGTATTCTCTCTATGGCAGATGGAACTTTAGGTTTGCATTGCTGACATTATTAAAGTTTAAGCTGACACTGAGCTAAAATTTGGTTCCCTTATTTGTAGCTGGGTTATTCCCCTTCCTCTTTTTGAAGTAACAAAAAATTGTTTTGTCCCATAATTTGCACTTGCTTGAGGACTTTCTGTCGACTTTAAATGCAAATGCTTCTTAATTGACTGTGTCAATAGATCATCAGTTGCTAATGATCTATGTCATTTTAAATATTTTAGATTCCATTCCAACTTGGGCTGTCAAAGATGGATCTTCGGAAGGTGGTAAAATCCAGTTTATCTGGGGTAAGTCTGTCAATGTCCTCAATTGTTCTTCTATTTTTTTAAACCTAAAAAATGTCTCTTAAATGTCTTACATTTCTGGGTCTTTGATAAACGTTCAAACTTTGCTTCTATAGGTGGATAAGTCCATTAGTGCAATGTATAAAAGATTGCAGAAGAACTTAACATCAGAGGAGTTGCTGCCTTCATTATGGGATAAATGCAAGGTATATCTAGCAAAATAGGGTATTGAAAGTAATCACTTGAAAATCTCAATGAGAAATAAATTATACGGTGCCTTGTGCGACTCACATTGTAAAACTGGTGAGACAATCCCGGGGAATCCTCTGGCCATTGCCTTGTCTGAGTTCTCTTATTAAAGAGCTCAGTCCTCGCTATGTGATGAGATGGACAGTGAACTGGAGAATGGATAGAATAGCGCCATTTTGAGTTGCTTAAAAGTTTTTACTTTGTGCCTAGACTTTTGTTGGTCCCTTCCAATATTGATCTCATCTTCCCTTGGTTCATTTTTCGTATAGCAAATTTACCTACAACATTCATATTCTTGCAGAAAGAGTTCTTGGACAAGTACGAAAGTTTTGCTCAGCTTGTAGCCAAGATATACCCCAGCGAGAACGTTCCATCTGTCTCAGAAATGCGCGATCTTTTGGCCTCCATGTAAAGAAGCATTTTGTGAGTTCGATTCTAGTTTTAGTTGTTAGGAAAAGTGTGTTGTAGAGTATGTCTTCTGTTGTCTATTTGTTTTCTGTAGAGCATTTGCCTGTATCGTCCTTGCCGCCTTTTTTGTTTTCTTTTAAAGCTACTGTATGAGTTATCTAAGTTTTTATTTTCAAGTGCAACTGTGGAGGAAGAAATGTTTAATCTTACTACATATCAATTCATCTATTAGTTACTCCATCCGTTTAAAAAAGAATGACATCTTTTTCTTTTTAGTCTGTTTCAAAAAGAATGACCTATTTCTTTTTTTGGTAATATTTTAATTTCAGTTTTCCACGTGGCATGTTTAAGGCTACAAGATTAAAGGGAAATTTTGTACATTTGACATAACTTTAATTTAGGACCATAAGATTTAAAAGTCTTTTATTTTCTTAAAGTTCGTGTCAAGTCGAACTAGATCATTCTTTGTGAAACGGTGGGAGTATTAAAGAAGTGTTTTCACTAGTTATGCCTAAAGTATTTTGTTGTTTTTCGAATTCCTACCTACAAATATAGGTTATGTAGATAGGCAAGTCATTGTTCATGGTTATCAACAAAGATTGTGGTGGAGTAACAAGTATATTTTAGGTTTGAGTTTTGAATAAGGAATAACGGGAATGTTTTATTCTTCAAAGTGAGACTTGTCCATGTCAATTCAGATTAATCGAACCTCAAAATATATATGGAACGCCGGTTTATTTGATTGCGATGGTGAGTACTTCATTCTTAATTTGCTATTTCAGATTTGAGTCTCGAGTATCAAGTGGTCTTTGATAGGAGGTGATTTATTCCTAGTAAGATTTTTTGGTGCGATTGAGCCTCAAAACGGATATCGAACACTAGTATATTTGATTGCAGTGGAATGGTAAGTAGTCGTTCATCCTTCATTAGATATCTCAGATTCGAGTCTTGAGTATCAAATCGTCTTTGAATGATAGAGAGTGTTTTATCCTTCAAAGTAAGATTTTTTTACGTGAATTTAAATTAATCAAACTTCAAAATGGATACCGAATATCGGATGGAGAGGAGAAGAAAAAAAGTCATAGTTCACGGATGGAAATGCAATGATTAGTGCCTCTTGTGTTTCACCTTAATAGGCAATTGCATGATTTTCCAACTCCTCACCTGGCAGCTCATGTATGGTATGGAGATTCTAAAAAAAATATTTATTCACACACGATATTTATTTACATGCGATATTATATATTTATTTATCGCAATTTATATGAAAGTGTTTGATATTTGGCATGAAGTTTAAAATTAAGAAAATATTTTTATAATTATGGTGTAATATGAGTCATATAAATATTTGTATCACTTTATTAAAAATATAATGAAAAGTTTAAAGTTAATTGCCACAAAATATAGAATGATATTATTCTAATATTCTTTTCTAGAAATTCAGAATGTGAAAGGTACTGGTAGTGATAAAAGATGGTTCAAATTTGGTAAAAAAAAATAAATCATTATTTTTACCTTTTTTGAGAATTTGTAACGATGTATTCCACTTCGAAAATTTCTAGAAAAGGAAATAATTGCTTGGTTAATTAAACGATGTGCTCTATGTGTCAAAAATATAGAGCATAGAAATTAAAATTGTAGAAGGATAACATAATAGGACAAAGCTAGTGATGAAAATAATACTCTTTCCATTTTATTTTATATGAAGATATTTAATATAAAATTTAAGAACGTAGTATAGTGGATGAGACTGTTCATCCCTTAACTAGAGATGTCTCAGTTCAAACCCTTCTTGATAGGAAGCGTTTCCTCCTGAATGGAGCCCTAGGCAGCACAAATATGAAATAATCGGGGGTCCAATGTGCATATCAAGCATCAAATGAAAAAAAAACCCACTAGTTATGACTTATGAAGGAGGTTAAAAAATTGTCTTATTTGACAACTCATAAGTAATCCCTTGCGAAGACGGTTAAAAATTGTCTTATTTGACAACTCATAAATAATTCTGCATATACCGAGCATCGAATGAGAAAAAAAACATTTGTATTTATTGATACAAGAAAAAATTCTAATGTATGTAGTTGTGACTTGTGAAGGTAATTCAAAAATTGTTTTATTTCATAACTCATAAGTTCAAATCCTAGCTAAACATGGAGGCTAGCTCACTCGATGATCGCTTCACGCCTTTCAAAATTGAGGTGGACGGTTCAAAAATAAATCGTTATATAAATTTATGACTCTATCGCTATCGATATATATGTCAACATCTTATCACCCCTTCATTTCCATTCCCATATTATTATAAATTTCATAATAATACAAATTAAAACCATTCTTTCCTCTTCCCCTCCTTTCATATTCCCTACAAAACCTCTCATCCATTCTCTCCAAATTCATTAATTTTCCTTTCCATCTTTTCTTCTCATATTTTAAACATCAAAAAAAAAATCTCTTCTTTTTCTTTTATGGTGGAAAAACAACTAGAATGTCAAATACAACAAACAAAATAAATCCATAATCCACCATAATTTCCAAAAAAAATAAAATTTATAAAAAAAATATCCCTTTCATCTAATTTATAAACATGTCATCTACTATGAATGACGATGAATTTAACGTTCAAAAAAGTAAATTTTCGGCGTATGATCGTCTTAGTTGTGAAAATTCTCCTATGAATATGTCACCATGGAACCAAAGTTGTAATTTAAATGCTATAAATGATGATGATGATGATGATGACGATGCTACGAAAAATAATCATAAAATTTGTTTAATTGGTTCACTTGTACGTGAAGAAGGACATATTTATTCTTTAGCTACAAAAAATGATCTTCTTTATACAGGTTCCGATAGCAAAAATATACGTGTATGGAAAGATATGAAGGAATTTTCAGCTTTTAAATCAAATAGTGGTCTTGTTAAAGCTATTATTATTTCTGGAGATAAGATATTCACAGGTCATCAAGATGGAAAAGTTCGTGTTTGGAAGGTACTGTTGAATTCTGTGATCATCTCGTTTAAATTTGTTACATAGAATATATATACTATTTTTAAAAAAAAATAGTGATACTATTATTTGTTTGATTATTTAATATTTCAACATGTTTCTTGATCATGTGTTGGTTTGAATTTTTAATTTTTTAATTGGAAAAAGATGTGGAAAATCATTTTGATAATGGATGACGGTGAGAATTGTACCAGGACAACCTCTTGTCTTGTGTGCAATGGTGGAGCCACGTGTAATGAGTTGGGGTTCAATTGAAACGAAAAATTATACTGTGTGAATAGAGTAAAAATAATTGAAGTTTTCTTTGTATATACATTTTTTTTAATCTTAATTATGTGTTGGTGTTTGTTTGTGCATATTAAAAAGAAAAATATGAAAAGGTAATATCATTTTTGGGACATATTAAAAAGAAAAATATGTGACATATACTGAAACGGAGAAAAACTATTTTTTTTTTAATCTCCTTGTTATAAGAAAATCTAGTAAGAAGAACCCTCTTAAGACCGTTTTGTTTAAGGGTTGCTCGCCTTTTGAATAGAAGGAAAAAGGTAGAACATAGATTACCTTTGTTCCTACATGACGTGATCAATTCTCACCATCTATTTCATTATTCAAATCTCCACACGTGTAAGTTTCCTTGCCATCCTTTCTGAGGCGCTTCTTGTGACTCAGCATGAGATAAAAGAGGCGGGACTTCCTAAATGTAGTATAAAAAATTGTTTCTTTGTATTTCTCAAATCCCTCCTTTACAAACTCGTATGACTATCTCATCTGAAAGTTTGAACTATTACGAGTTACGAGACTTTATATCTCAACAGGTACAACCTAACAATCCTAGTAGTTTCAAGCCTGCTGGAACTCTACCAACATTCTTTGACATTTTCAAGGCTTCAATTAGGCCAAGCAATTACTTCATGTCAGCAAAACACAACAAAGCTTCAATTTGGATCAAACATTGGGATGCAATATCTTGTTTAAGCATGGACCATAATCATGGCCTATTATACTCTGCATCATGGGACAGAACATTCAAAGTATGGAGAGCTGACAGTTCAAAATGTCTCGAATCAGTTAAAGCACACGAAGACGCTGTTAATTCAGTCGTAGCTAGTGCTGATGGCGTTGTCTATACCGGTTCAGCTGATGGTACTGTCAAGATATGGCAAAGAGAGTTCACACCTAAGACGATACGACATGTTTTGGTTCAAACACTTTTGAATCAGGAGTGTGCTGTGACTGCTTTAGCAGTTAACAAGTCTGGTTCTGTTGTGTATTGTGGTTCATCAGATGGTGTTGTGAACTTTTGGGAAAAAGAGAAGAAGAATTGGACACATGGTGGTGTACTAAAAGGTCATAAGTTGGCTGTGTTGTGTCTTGAATCAGCTGGGAATCTTGTGTTTAGTGGATCAGCAGATAAGAACATTTGTGTTTGGAGAAAAGAAGGTTGTGTTCACACATGTTTGTCTATGTTGACAGGACATAATGGACCTGTGAAATGTTTGGCTGTTGAACAGGATAAAGAATCAACAAGAAGTGATCAAAAATGGGTACTTTATAGTGGGAGTCTTGATAAGTCTGTCAAAGTTTGGAGTGTTTCTGAAATGGCACCAATTATGCACAATGGAGATGTTCAATAGATGTTGTAATTTGTCTATGTTGCTTAAACTCTGAAAAAAGGTCAACGGGTGCGTGCGTGTCGGATTCTCCAAAAGTAGTGTATTTTTGGAGAATCTGATACGGGTGCGGCATTGAAAGTGAAGAGTCTGAGCAACTTAGGTATGTGTTAAAAAGTGTTTGATGTGTGTTGTGTTATGTTTTTTACACTTTTGGAAACAGAGAAGATTTGTTGGGGGGTTATTATTGTAAAATTGTAAGATATGTACAATTAAATGGTGTGTAAATTTGTTGGCCATTGGTTTCTTATATTATATATAATTTTTTTGGTATATAATGTTCTTTTTCACATGTTGAACAAGGGGTAGTACAAGAATATTCACTTTTTGTCCATGGAGTACGCCTTTTAGGCTCTCACTCTATATGGACAAACATTGTGGAGAAACCCTTTGGGTTTTTGAGGGATTGGATTCCGAACCAATGTTTGTGTTAGTCATAACTAGTTTTGAGTTTGATTCAGGAAAGAAGAGTTGTGGTAGTTTGACGTCTATTATAGAAATAGTTTTAGTGACGAATCATTTAAATGAGGATTAGTACAAGAATACTCACTTGTTGTTCATGGAGTACGCTTTTCAGCCTGATTTTAGGCTCTAATGACTCACTCTCTGTGGACAAAACTTGTGGAGAAACCCTTTGGCTTTTCGAGGAATTGGATTCTGACGAATGTTTGTGTTAGTCTTTGTTTTGAAAATTATAACAAGTTTTGAGTTCGATTCAAGAAAGAAGAGTTGTGGTAGCTTGACGTCTAGCATAAAAATAGTTTTAGTGATGAATCGTTTAAATGAGGATTAGTACAAGAATATTCACCTAGTGTCCATCGACTACGCCTTTCAACCTGATTTTACGCTCTGACTCACTCTCTATGAATGAACCTTGTAGAGGAACCCTTAGGTTTTCAAGGGATTGGATTCTAACCAATGTTTGTAACTCTTTGTTTTGAAAAATATAACTAGTTTGGAGTTCGATTCAAGAAAGAGGAAGAGTTGTTATATAGTTTGACATATAGTATAGAAATAGTTTTAGTGATGAATCGTCTAAATGAATGAGAACAAAGCGGAATAGATAAAGAAATTACATATATTATCCAAGAGTCATAGGCTACAAGTTACAACAATCTTGATTTAAGACATCGCCAATATCTTATACATATGAAATGAAGGTACAAAGTTGTATTTTTTTTATTCAATAGAAAGGAGGGATTAATCGACCAACTTGAACTGGTTGATTCTAACGATAACAAATGCATCAACAACCATAAAGGTTGGCACTGAGGCGCGGAGCAATGAAAACATCCAATGGTGTTGCTTTAGGTATAGTCAACCCCGGGCTCTCGGTCAAGTCAATAGGTTGATCATCAATAGGCTTAGTAAACTCAAAAGCATGAAGAATACGCGCCAATGTCAAATGAAGAACTTGCAGAGCCAAAGACGCACCAGGACAAGATCGTCTACCAGAACCAAACGGAATGAGCTCGAAATCTTTACCTTTCACATCAACATTACTCATCAAGAATCTATCTGGATTAAAACAATCAGGATCTTTCCAAATTCTTGGATCTCTTTGAATTTTCCACACATTTACTATTAATCTAGTACCAGGGGTAATTTTATAGCCACTAATTTCACAATTATCCATTGCTTCTCTTGGTCCTAATAAAGGACCAGCAGGGTATAATCGTAATGTTTCTTTAATAATAGCTTGAATATAAATTAAATTATTTATGTCTGATTCATCAATTTGTCTATTTTTTCCAATATGATTATCAATTTCTTCTTGTGCTTTTGTTAATATTTTAGGATTATTTAGTAGTAATGAGATGGCCCATGTTAGTGTCCCTGCTGTTGTGTCACTCCCTCCAAGAATAAGTGCCTACACCAAAAAGAACATGTAAGGATATCGGGAAGCGAAATTTTGAAAACTCGATAATTTTTGTATGAATCCTGTATTTATATTGAAAAATCTATTAAATATCTAAAAACTATTGTTGAGAACCATGGTAACAAAGTAAGCTCTTGTTCTTGCGACAAGAAGATAAAACCTACGTAAGCTTTGTTGCTCCCCTCGGTGAGCAAGGAGGGTTAAATTCATCATATATGATAACATAAATAAATTTTACACATCGTATCGTTTTAAAGGTAACTATTCATTTATGACTACGTCACACGGATATAACGGTATATGTGTTAAAAAAAAAGGAAAAAGGTCAAAATTGCCCCATAACTATTAAAAATTGGACAATTATACCCTTTATGTTTTGATTTTAGTCCAAAGAACTCCTCAAGTTGGCAACTTGCAAATTGTTCTTGCAACATTACATAACTACAATAATTAATATAGCACTACAACAACTATATACTAAATTAATATTGATTGTTCAAAAAAAAGTTTTAAATTCGAATTACATCGATAAATTACTTTAAACAACATATATATCATGCTAATTTCTTGATAAATATATTGCGTATAATTAAAATTAGACTTTTTCGAACTCGAGAACGTACCAGGCAAGTAGACTTGATACTTGTATCAGCATCATATGGAAAATTAGAGAGTCTACCTTCTTCTTCTAGTGATAACATGACATCGATAAAATCTTGTACCGCGGAATCAGTAGTACTCTTAGCTTCAATACTTGTACATTTTCTTTTTTCACGATGTTCTTTTAACCATCCTTCAAGTATAAAATCAAGTTCTTTAGCTGTTTTTTTCATGGCTTTTTCATGTCCATTTATATCAAACCAACCCAAAATTGGAAATGCATCTGATGGTACAAAAATTCCAATTAAATGGAAAAATTGATTTATTGCTTTTTGACATCTCCTAGCTTCATCATCGTTATCACACGTTGCTCCGGCGCCAAAATAACGTTTTCCGGCTACCATTCTAACGATAACGTTTAGTGTTAAGTCCTCGAACCACCTTTTGAGCTCTACGAGTATTGGTCTGCGAGTTTAAAGGTGTTAAAGTTAGCTCATGATATAATAAGTACAAAATTTATAATGTGCATGTTAAACTAAATTAAAGCATGTTATATCATATGACCATCTATTTATTGATTTTGACTTAATTTAACTTATTCAATTTGACACTAACTTTACCTGCCAGAATTGTTATCGACCCACAATTTGTATAACTCTTGGATCCCAATATCCACTTCGGATACTTGAACATACTTGAGAGCATCGAGTCTTCGATTTGATAAAAGTTCAAACATTGCAATTTTTCTCATCTCGCGCCAAAAAGGGCTATAAGGTGCAAACCCGAAAACCGCATAACCATAGCCCATATGCTTTGCAGCCACAGTTGTGGGCCGGCTGGCTAAGGCCTTGTCATTCAAAGTAAAACATTCTTTTGCCATTTCCCAACTACTAACCACAAAGGCTCGGCGAGTGCCGAGCCTTAGATTAAATACTGGCCCATAATTGTCGGCCATGGCACCGAGCGTTCGATACAAAAGTTGCTCGGTGCCACCTAGTAAGGGGAGATGGCCGATTATGGGCCAGGCACCAGCTGGCTCAGGAACTTGTTTAGAAGTGGAGTAATTTTTATTTTTGAAAATAAAATATAAGAAAATAAGTACTCCAATAATGAGTGGTAAATAGGAAGAGGTATCCATATTTTGGATTAAAGATTTTGGGAAATGAAAGAAATTAAGTTAATTATGAGGAAAATTTTGAATTAATTTATAGGTTTATTTCAACAACTTTTTTTGAGCTACATAGCATGAAACATTCTCTTAAAACTTGATGGCATGGTGCATGTTATAGTCCTTTTCATTGACTTAATAGAGTATTTGTTTACCATATGTCATGTTGTTGACTTTGTTATTTAGAATTATATATGTGCTTATGGTATTAGGTGTAGAAATTATTTTTAAACTTCAAGTTGTTTGAGTTTGTATATTAGAGAATGCTTTACCCCAATATGGAACTTTTCGGCGTGAATTTAGAAGTAACCGGAATCTAATATAGATATTGGACATCGATTAAGAAACCAAAAAAAAATATCTTTATATTTGTGAGTAAGAGTAGTTTTTACCTATATATTCATACAACATAGTGTTACTTTAAGTATAATATTTATTTTGATTGTTATTTAAATTTTATTATATTGTATTGTTAAATTCATTGTTACGTAACAATAATGAAAAGTGCCATTTTGTATAACATCCAATTTGATGTGATCATTATCTCGCCTTCAATTATTATATATATATATATATATTTTTATATTTTTTTTTACTCTTTATCCTACTTTTTATTTTATTTTATAATAATTCTACATCATATCCTACTATAATGAAACGACATGCAATTATTGTTTCGATTCCAAAAGGTATAGCAATGAGCGAAAACATGCAATATAATCTATCAAAACGTCATATTTATCAAATGAATATAATACGATACATTATGAAATAGTAAGTAATAACCATCTAAATAAAGGCGTATGTAGCCTTACAGCTACGAATTCATCTGAATCTATAACTTTCAACACAAACTATATATATATATATATGTAACAATCTATTAAAATCTTTATAAATATTAGATCTAAGCTCATAATATTAAAGCTATAGTGAATTCAGTGCTAAAAATGTTAAAAGTTAAATCTCCCCCTTTTTTCTTTAAAAATCTAAATTAAAAAGCCCACCTAACCAAATCAACCAAACTTTGGCCCAAATAAAATGAATGAAAAAGCCCAAATTAAGCAAAAAAATCCACCTGAAAGACGAAAACACACAAAAAAAAGTAGCACAACTTTGCCTTGAGATCTCCTCTACTGATCCAAAGAAGGAAGGAAGAAGAAGAAGATGACGGTTTTCCACTTCTTCAACTGTGCAATCCTTACATTCGGACCTCATGCTGTCTATTACTCAGCAACCCCTTTGTACGTTTTTTGATAAAAACTTAGTTTTTTCATCGATCTTTTTATATGCAATTTGGGCTTTTTTTTGTTTTCAATTCCCATGTTTTTGATTTTGGGGTTTCATGTTAAGCAATTTAATGACCTGTATTGACTTTTATATGATTTTCTGGCTTCTGGGTATGCACTGGATTTAGTATTTTTTGCTTCTAGGAGTTAATTTAATTTTTTTTCAAGAATCGTTTTGATCCCCTCATATGAAATTTGGGTTTTGTTTTCAATTCCCATGTTTTTGATTGAGTGATTTTTGTTTGGGGTCTCATGTATTGTGTTTAAAGGCAATTTAATGACCTGTATTAACTCTTATATGATTTACTGGTGAATTGAATTTAGTATTTTTTTAATTATAGGAGTTAATGTTTAAGTATTAGTCAAATTATTCAAAAGATGTTATCTTTTATAGGTTATGATTAAACATTGTTGTTGGTTATGACTTAAAATTAATTGTGAGCAGCTGTTATCGATTCTTAAGTGTTTTATCATGATATCTGAAATCTTCAAGTTTATTTTTAGTCTCGTGTTTAGTGTTAGTTGGCAATTTAATGATCTGTGTTGCCTCTTATTTGGTTTTCTGGGTACTTGGTATGCATTGAATTTTTAGTACTTCCTCAGTTTTGATTTGTTTGTCTGGTTTGGACTTGGCGCGAAATTTAAGAAAGTAAACTAGGCTTTTGAATCTTGTGGTTTTAAACTAATAGACACGTAGAATGTATCAAAATGTCCTTTAATCGTGTGGTCTTGAATATTTGTGGAGAGTTACAATTAAAGAGTTGCCAAAAAGAGAAAAAGAGACATTCTTTTTGAAACGGAGAGAGTATTTTTTAGTTCTAGGAGTTAATGTTAAACAGTGAGAAGAGTTTTTGATTGGTAGTATTAGTCAAATTATTAAAAAGATGCTATCTTTATAGGTTATGATTAAAACATTGTTATTGGTTATGGCTTAAAATTCATTCTTATACTTTAATCATGAGCCGCTGTTATCAATTCTTAGGTGTTCTATCATGATATCTGAAGTTTCAAGTGTATTTTTTTTATCAGGCTAGGATGCAGGGCTTTGGGTGGGGGTTCCTTGGAACCCAGTAAATTTTTACGTAGATTCAGAAATTCAGTATTTTTATTGAAAAATTTATTGAACATATAAGCAATTTGTGCTGGCAACCCGTTAACAAATTAGCCTCTTGGTCCAGTGGTAGAATTGGAACCCACTTATGCTTTGCTGCCCTCCTTATCGAGGGTTCAAATCCCTTTGGGCACTTATCATAATTTTAGATGTCAGGAACCCATAACTTTTAAATCCGGATCCACCTCTATCTTTTATCATGCTAAAGTAGCAAAAGTTTGTGCAAAAAATGATGCCTTTATTTGTTAAGTGCATAATCTAGGGAAGGTTTTTCGATACTATGATTTTGTCTGTTATGAATGATATTTTCTTTTTTTGAAAAGGCAAGTAGTATTGATAACAAATCTAGCACTAAGAAAGTACAGTAAATATATCAGAAAAAGTCAACCCTGGCTATCTACACTAAAGATTCTATGAATTGTAACAGTGTATCTGCATCTTCAACTAATCCATTTTACACCAAAAAGAGACCAAAAGAATACAGTTGGACTTGATTTTCCTGATTTAGTTCCTCTGTCCATCGAAGCATCTTCTATTTCTCTCCTTCCAAATGCTCCATCATATTGCAGCAGGTGTAGAATTCCAGTCTCTCCTCAAAATATTTAGGCAATCCTTTTCTATTCCAGCACAGGAGAGTCTGTTATAAATGATATCGTAGTGGATCAGCTTTATTTTGTTCTAATAGTTTCAAGCAGGTGACTGTAGCTATCGGTTTATCTGATTAATGTTTAGTCAAGCATATATATATATACAGACACACACATCTATGTTGCTCGGATTCTTTAGAAATGTTGACAGGTGCGTGTGGGATTCTCCAAAAGTAGTGCATTTTTTGAGAATCCAACAAGGGCGCGGCAACATTTTTGGAGAGTCCAAGCAAACATAGATCTACAAATATACTTATTCTGCTAGGCTTGTTTAATCTTCTTCCCTATTTTATCTTGTTTAGTCTTAAATATCTGAAACTGATACTTGATAATATTATGTTTCCTCATCGTTTTCTTGTTATGCATTCAAAAGTTAGTCAAATTGGACTGTTGTTATGTATGATATAATTCTCCGTCCTTTTTGAGTGAGTTGTTCTAGTATGTTCCTTTTTCTCTTTAATCTATGATTTTAGAATCAAGTCAACCTTATCATTTGTGACACATTCCATGACATGGAAGGGAGGCCTCTATAAACCAATACCGTATTTTTAACAGAAGCTTTCTTTTTTTGTAAAGAAAATTTGAACAGAAGTTGAAACTATGATGTTTTTATGCAGGTCTGAGTATGACACACTCTGGACTTCAATAAAAGCTGCGGTTGTTTACCTTTTTACCGCACTAGTTAAGGTAACTGATTATGCCATTAGTCCATGACCATTGATTCATACTATTTTTACTTAATGGAATTAGCTCTTCCCTATATAAATATGAAGAAAAAGAAGCTGAGAGATGAATTAAGTTTTACCTCCGTGTACCAATTTAACCAGAAAAAATTCCTAAGAATATAAACTTAATTTCCCGGACGTTACTTTTGTTTGTTTTATTCCTTAATATATCCCATCGAGCTCATTTAGATTCTTTTCCTTTTCAGCTAGTTTGTCTAGCAACATTTCTTAATGTATCTGAAATTGAAAGCGACAATTTTGATCCATATCAGGTATTTCATTATCCCTCTTTTAATATGTTTCCTTTATCATAGTGACCATGATGGTCACTATCATCTTATTTTTGGCATTTTAGCTGTTGTCTTGTTGTCAAGGACGATTTTTTTTTTGGAAATTGGTAGTGTTTGTCAAGGATCAATTTTTATGTTTGATGTTTTATCTATATTAGCCTTAGCTTCAATAAAGTAGGATTGCTGGCCTTTATCACACCCCAGAACCCTATTCTTTTTTCCTTCCGTTTTTCCTTAAAATCATACTGGTGGCACAGCATGGTGAAAGTTTACTGTCAGAATGAGAGCCTGCAGCTTAAAAACGTCTGCCTTTGTCTAGACGCAATATTTTTTTTTGAAAACTGCTAGTGTAAACATAATTGAATTTAACCGTCTGTAGACGACACATATTTCAAGGCTTGTTGAAGTGTAGGTTTGCTGTATATAGACTGAGCTTGAAGTACTTTTGAATCTTCTTTTTCTTAAACCATCCCTTTTCCCAACCATTTGATTTTATCCATCTAGGCTCTACCAGTCTCTCCTTTTTTTTTATTCCTTCAAAGACCAGATCTATGTCCTGTCGAGCAATCGCTTGAAAAACCCTCAGAGTTGGATGACATGAGAAATTGGAACTTGGTGAGAAACACTCAACTGGAACCCACAAAGCTACCCATTCCAATTCTCTTTTCGTTGCTTCAACATGAAAGGAGGAATGTCTCTTTTGGTTTCTTTGCCTAGGAATTGAATCCGTGCTGATCACAATGATAAACCAAAACAAGCAGGAACTCAAAGCATTAAGGCTGATTCAGTTGAAACTAATGAGAGGACAATGTTTACATTGTACCATTTTACAAAAACTCGGCTCAATGATGAATCAAATGGTCAATGTGTGTTCTCTTCATGTGGTCCATACACTAATAACTTTTCAATGGAGGTTGATCTTTGGTGTAATTTCTTGATGTCTAGAAAAAAAAGTTCAAACTTTTTTGCAATTTAATATGGTTTTGCGTTAGTATATTATTAAGAGAAAAATTTGCTAATAGCTGATCATAAACTGCTTCTTCCCTTTTTATAGGAATTGTTGAAGGCTTTATTTGGCTTTATCGAAGTTGCAGGCCTATATTTTGCATTGACACAGTTAACCCACAGAAATATTTCACAGAATCATAAGTTTCAAGCTGTTGGACTAGGTGAGTATGATTTATTTCTTCCTGAAATAACATGCCTTGGTCAAATTTTGATTACTGGGTGAGTAAACCTATTTAGCATGACAAGTCAGTTGGAAATCCAGCATTTGAGAATTAGCTGTTTCAAAATGCTGGCATACAGAATTTGGCGAATACCTGTTTTAATTGGTTCACTGGATTGTTCAGAAGGTAAAAGAGTATTTATAAAATGGAAGGCAGATAATGGGGTATCATCGACTGAAGTAACACCTTATCTGTGCTAACTTCTTCTATAACCGTTTGCGTGCTTGAAGCTTAAGTTATGGTTGGTGTGACTACATAAATCATGAACTATACTTTGTTCCAACTTCCAAGACATGAGTTGTTTAACCTGAGACCATGGGGAAACGAGTATCTTGTCTTGTACCGTTGAAAGGATTAACAATGACCACCTAACAGATTTCCTACATGTTTTGCCAGTGAGACAGAAAACCATGTCATGATTGTTTAGCAAAGTTGTGGATTGTGAATCTGAACTGAGTTGCTAGCAAATATATCCGACTTAATAGAAATTGGATTAGTGTTTTTCTCATTGACAGCATTTCTTCTTGTGAAAGTTTGTTAAAGCACAAACTTGAATAGGTAAAATCATATTGCCTCATTTTAAATATTACTCCCTCCGTCCCATTTTATATGATGTACTTTGATTTGGCACAAACTTTAAGGAAAATGGAAAGACTTTTAAAACTTGTGGTCTAAAATGAATGATAGAAATTTGTGTGGTTGTAAATCATTTCATTAAGGGTAAAAAAGACATTTTATAGGCAAATTGTTACTTAAAATAGAAATGTGTCATTCTTTTTGGGACTGACTAAAAAGGAAAGTAAGTCATATAAATTGGGACAGAGGTAGTATTAAAGGTGCATGCATAAGTGGTCAAAGGAGTTGTATGATTGAGAATGAGAGTTGCAATGACAGTATTTGCAGCTTAAGAAGGGGCACATGGCAATAGTACTTTCTTGTTTGTTGGACATAATTCTTAGTTCCATCATGGTGATCTTATTGTGGTACACTGATTCTGATAAAAATGAAATACTAGGTGAGAGACTTAGATCTATCAACATTGTGACCCTCTAGAATTTTTTTTGTGAAGTTAAGCCAAGGAGTAGCAATTGAAACAACTGTATGTATCAAAAAGAAAAAGAGAATATTTTCCTTTGAAATTGCTGCAACTTTCTTGCTTCTAACGTCATTGTTTTTGTGTTCACAGGGTGGGCTTTTGCTGATTCTGTTCTGCATAGACTGGTACCTCTTTGGTTTGGTGCTAGAGGATTGGAGTTCACATGGGACTACATCTTGCAAGGCCTAGAAGCAAATGCAAATTTGGTAGAATTTTATTCTTCGTGGTCAATTTATTAGCCTTTGCAGTGTAGCACCTCCTTCCCCTCAAAATACCCGACCCTGTAAATCCCATCTCCCACACCCAAAAGAAAAGAAGGAAGAGGGAAGAGAGAATGTCGCCTTCGTTATTTAGTATAATGTATTACTATGCAGCATGGAGTTGGGATAAAGTCTATCATGTCTTTCCTATTAGTTATTCTTTTTGACTTCAACATTTGGTCTTATTTCTTTCTTCAGGTTTTCAGTATATCACTAGCAGCATTGGGTTCTCTTATGTGGCTTCGGAAAAACAAGCCCAAGACTTTGATACCTATCATATATGCATGTGCTGGGATTGTGGCAACAATGCCAACCATAACCAGGTCTGTTTTTCTTACTATAGTAAATTAATCCAGAATGAATGCAAATATCAATTAGTTGCTTCACTGAGTGGAGAAGGGTAGAGGGGTGGGCCCATTATCCCCGAGTTTGAAATGGTGTAGTCGGTTCTAAGGGGTGACCCAGATAGATCTCTCTAAAAATTTTGAAAAAATAAGTAGCTGTTTCACATGAATGAAGCAGTGAAACTTTTGGATTGTAATAGTAAATCCTTCTACTGCCCCAAGAAAATGCTTTAGAACTAGAAAAATTGTGTACAATGATAGTGGATATGGCCGGACACTAAGTTGCTCGGACTCTTCACTTTTGGTGCCACACCCGTGTTGACACGACGTAGGTGTGGGATCCATACCGGATCTGGTCAACCAATTTTGGGCACTTTGACCAAAAGCGATGGAGAAATTCGGGACTGATAAAAACTAAAGCTAAAGTGAAATTGAAGAAAATGGAATACCTTGTATGTAGCAATTTATGTGTCAGTCCTTTTCCTTTTATCTTCGGGATTCTCCTCTTGATCAATATTTTCTCCTTAGAATATCTTGTAAGTTTTCCATATAATCTCTCACGATTTAGACATTTTTCTAACTCTAATTTTAGATATTTTAGAATTTTAGATATTTGAATTTTTTTTAGCCGAATTCCCACATCTATATCCAAACCTGGATCCGTAACCCCGAATCTTAGAATTTGGATCATGAAGGATCTGATCTCTAGATCCGCACCCGTATCAAACACTCGCACCCGAATCCGAGCAGCTTAGGCTGTGAATAGGGAGGATAACAATTATCAAAATGCATTCTGCACAGACCAAGTTAAAAGGAAGTCCATTTAGATCTACATTAGTTGTCTCTAGCTTTTATAATAGAAACCAACTCTGGTTTAGGAAATTTCATGTTGTCTTTTCGAACCGTATAAACTTTTAATACTCTCCAGTATCTAGTAAGTGCTCCAGTGACATATTTTTCAATTTTTATATCATATACTGAATTGTATCACTCTTTTTCGTCCCATTTAATTGATCATCCTGTTTAACAGTCCAAATGGACCACCATCACATTTAGTTGCCCCCACTTTGGATAGTCCTTTCACCCTGTGTGGCCCTTTGCATATAAATTGCAAAATTATGGCAATTTTAATATTGAAACATCAGAAATTGCCCAAGATATTTGTGAATAAACATTTTTTTATGCTTGAGAGATAAAAAAGAAACTAAATGACATAAAGCCACCCAGGGTTAGCTCAGTTGGCAAAGGTTGAGGGACTTGTGTCTTAGGTCACAAGTTTGATCCATGCGTCAAAGCAAACTGATTCCAATAGTTAAGTGGAGAAGGGTAGAAGGGTAGACCCATCATCCCCGAGTTTCAAAGATTGCGGTTGGCCCAAAGGGTTGGCTACATACGGGTTTCTTACTCACTATCAAAAAAAAAAACATAAAATGGGTTGGACATGGGGGTCTGTTTGCATTGCTAAGTTAGCAATTATTAATTTGACATGAATTGGTAAGCTGAGAACCTGATCTGTAAGCACTAACTTCTCTTTGAAGAAAATAATTGCTTGTGTTTTAGTCGTCTTTTTCATGTCTGATCCAATAAACAGACTTGCTAAGTAGTTACCAGTTTCGGAAAAAAAAAACAGACTTGCTAAGCTACTGCTGTGGTGTTTGCAGTTATCTGAGGCGAGGCTTGGGGTGGCACCTTCCAAAAGTAGTTGGCTTTGAGCTTTTCAGCTCATTGCTGATTGCTTTTATCAGTTGGCAGTTGTTTGTTGCATGCCAGAGACCGTCTAACTGAGTTGATTACTCATTGGCTTTTCCTCGTGGAAGTTTGCGTATGGTTCTTCATGGCGTATGGTTCTTCAGCGATGAGTATGTTCTATCCGGTATTTGGACTAAAGCTTTTCATGTCCTCCTTTACCATTCACTCTGCAAGTCAGGCTTCGTAACCTTAAAATATCTTACGAACAAATTTGACGTGGAGGGATTTCATTGGTTAGCAATTTTGACATGTACTGGTTTATGAAAGATTAGAATATATTGATGAATCATTTGGCATTTACATGTCTGAATATTTATTTCATTTCTGAGTTCCACCAATGATCCGGGAGTGTTCCTGCACAAAAGTGCTTTGTATTGATAGAGTTATTGATTCATTTTCCGCAATGTGTAGTTTTTTGTGGCATGGATAGTTACAGCCTAGGTGCATTTGATTGGCACAAATTCCATGGGATTATGTTTCACAGTGTTTTAAAAGGGCAGAATTGAGGTTCTCCCAAGGGTGAGGCCACGAGGCTTATGCCCTAGGCGCCCGGACATATGCCTAGAATGCACCCTACGCCCTACACACGGAACTCGCCCCATGGTTTTTATGTAATCGTGTGTAATTAGCCTTGTAAATCCTCTTTAAAAGTTAATAATATTACGAGTAATTTAAATATTCATGGGCCTTACGCCTCGTCAAGACCTATGTGAAACGCCTCCACTTTTTTTTTTTTTTTTTGGTTTTTCACCTGGTGTCCAGTACCCAAATTGGAGCCCGACTAAATTTGGATTCGTGCTGGGAAGTCTCACATTAGGGTAAAGCGCTCCCTAACAAAAGCGACTCCTTATCCTAAGGGACTCGAACACGAGATCTCTTGGTTAAGGATGAATGAATACTTACCATTCTACCACAATCCTTGTTGGTCTTCCACCTTTTAAAACACTGATGTCCCATACGTACATATATCTATTAAAATATATATCCCTTTGTCCCAGTTTATATGACTTAATTTCCTTTTTAGTCAGTTCCAAAAAGGATGACACATTTCTATATCAAGTAACAATTTATCGTTAAAATGCACATTTTACCCTTAATGAAATGATTTATAGCCACACAAATATGAAATATGCATCACTTATTTTAGACCACAAATTTTAAAAGTTCTCTTTTTTTCTTAAACTCTGTGTCAAGTCAAACCAACTCATATAAAATGGGACGGGAGGAGTATAAGATTTATAAATTTATTACAATTAAACAATAGCCCAAGAAAATCATGTTAAGCCAAAGTAAATCTCCCTACTTGTTTGTAAAATGATCCATTCATTTTGTTTGTTGTTTATATTGTGAGCAATGTTAAACCAATGACTTAGAGCAATTTAAGGTTTACCTTTGTTTCCTATATTATTCTGTGGTGAAATTTATTGTATGATTCATCAGCATTGGCCTAATGACTCAATTCAAACACTGCATTGACATAATTTGACCTCATACAACAACTATATCTCCCACAAAAAAGGTGAAAAAATCAATCTTCATTTCTTATATGATGAACATTTCTTATCTTGAATAATTGCTATTGTGTTTAATATATAGTTCTTTTGTATATCATCTTCCTTAGGGGCAGCCTTGGGGGTTGGTTCTTCCGAGGCAGCTTGTTAGTCGGAAATTCCCCTTAAAAAATGCAGGTGTATCAATGTTTTTTCAGTTTGTTGCTGATCTCTGCTGTTCTGTTTTCTTTCTCTTGTGCACTCTCTGATCATGAAGCATCATTGCTTGCACGACGACAACTGTCAACACTTCCTGAAAATGGTAATTTACCCGATAACTATGAATTCGAGGTGAATGTAGAATACACATTTCCTAATTCTAGGCTTAGACGTGCTTATATTGCGTTAAAGTCATGGAAAGAAGCTATATATTCTGACCCTTCTGAATTCACTAGCAATTGGAAAGGTCCAGATGTTTGTAACTATAGAGGCGTGTTCTGTTCGCCTGCTTTAGATGATCCTAATGTCACTGTTGTTGCTGGGATTGATATGAATCATGCAGATATAGCAGGTTATTTTCCTGTAGAATTAGGATTATTGACAGATGTAGCTTTGTTTCACCTAAATTCCAATAGATTTTGTGGAATTGTTCCTGAGAGTTTTTCGAAGCTTACGTTGATGCATGAGTTTGATGTTAGTAATAACCGTCTTGTTGGCCCTTTCCCTAAGGTTGTTCTGAACATGTCTAGTCTTAAGTACTTGGATTTAAGGTTTAACAACTTTGAGGGAGAGTTGCCTCCACAGTTGTTTGAGAAAGATCTTGATGCTTTGTTCTTGAATGATAATCGATTCGTGTCTACCATCCCTGAGACTCTTGGTAACTCTTCAGCTTCTGTGATTGTGTTTGCTAATAACAAGTTTCATGGCTGTATTCCCAGTAGCATTGGGAAGATGTCGAATTTGGATGAGATTGTGTTTATGAACAATGATCTTGGTGGATGTTTGCCTGTTGAAGTCGGGTTGTTAAAGAATGTAACAGTGTTTAATGCTGCTGGGAATTTGCTTTCTGGGATATTGCCAAAGACACTTGATGGTCTTTCACATGTTGAGGAATTGGATATTTCACATAATACCTTAACTGGGTTTGTTCCGGAGAATCTATGTTCATCGTTGAGTTTGAAGAATTTTGTGTTTTCGTTTAATTACTTTAATGGAGAGGCTAATGGTTGTGAAGCGCGAACAAGGAAGGATATGAGTTTGGATGATAGGAACAATTGTTTGCCTGGTAGAGCAAAACAAAAGTCTCAAAAAGAATGTCAACCTATTGTGAGTAAGCCTATTGATTGTAGTAAGGCTAAATGTGGAGGAACTTCAACAAAATCTCCTCCTAGTAAGAAAAATGAAGTGCCACCAAAACCAACACCAAAACCTCGACCTACCCCTAAGTCACCACCCACCCCAAAGAAGGCTTCTCCTCCACCAACACAAGTCGTTTCATCGCCCCCTCTAGTACATTCTCCACCATCACGTGTCCATTCTCCTCCTGTTTCCTCTCCACCACCTCGCGTCTACTATCCACCGCCACCTCTAGTACATTCTCCACCACCACCTCTCCACCACCTCGCGTCTACTATCCACCACCACCTCTAGTACATTCTCCACCACCACCTCTAGTACATTCTCCACCACCACCTATCCATTATCCTCCTCCACATGTTTCCTCTCCACCACCACCTCCTATCCCATCTCCACCGCCACCTCTAGTACATTCTCCACCACCACCTATCCACTCTCCTCCTCCACCTGTTTCCTCTCCACCGCCACCTGTCCATTCCCCTCCACCACCACCGGTCCACTCCCCACCACCACCTCAAGTACATAATTCTCCACCACCACCCGTTCACTCTCCTCCTCCACCACCACCCGTCCACTCCCCACCACCACCTCTAGTACATTCTCCACCACCACCCGTCCACTCACCACCTCCACCACCTCCCGTCCACTCACCACCACCTTTCGAACATGTTGTCCTTCCACCAAATATTGGTTCAATTTACGCATCGCCACCGCCACCAATCTTCCAAGGATATTAATTAAGCAATGAATGAAGCTTCGTCTCGTTTCCACCTTTTTAGTACGTAAAATATTTAGTACATACAGAATTGCTCATCATATCTCTTTTACAAGATTATTATCTAATATATGGTGATGTTTTTCTTTCATTAAACTGATACAATATAATCTTGGAAAAGAATTTGTATATGAAATTGTTGTAGGAGTATGTTTTTTTATTTTAACTTTGTCTTATTTCAATAGCAAAACTTCAAACACTCACCTGTTTATGCAAGGATTTAAGAATGATTCTTGTTTTTTCCTCGTGACTCGAATTTACAATTTTAAAATTTAAGGTGAAATATATTTACTATCTGAACAAATCATCCTTGTCGAAGTTAGAACAATAAAGTACCTACGAATTTAACACAAAATTCTTTCTTTTGTTATTTTAGCTGATCATCAATACGATTTGTTGATGTGTTGAAAATCACAAGAGTATGACAATTGAAATACAAGTTGACTAAAACAAGTACAATAACTTTTCTATCATATTCAAAATACAATATATTTAATGATAAGGACCACAACAAACTCCTAAGTTCTAACATTATAATCACTTAATTTCAATCAATTACACAAGAGAATATATTGTTAGAATATAACTAATACTCCCTCCGTTTAAAAAAAGAACCATCTAGTATGACTTGTCACGGAGTTTAAGAAAATAAAGAAGACTTTTCAATTTCGTGATCCTAAACTAAAGTTATATCAAATATCAAAATACCCTTTAATCTCGTGGCCTTAGACATACCACGTGGAACATAGTCCAAAAGTTATACAAATAAATAGATTAACTCTAATTAATAATGGAGAGATCACATACATACATCCCACCATAATCGTTGATAATCCTTGAATTCTTTTCAACATTTTATTCTAATTTTACTATAATAGTGACAGATTTTCCAACAATTAAGCAAGTTGACAATTGCCTAGCAAGAATTAAGAAGCTACCTATCATCAAATAAAGTGAAGGGCAAGAAATATTATCTATAATACGTCTTAGTCTCCTGAATTAGTCTAATAGTTTCTTTCTAGAAAATTTATCAATTCAAAATTCTCCTTTACTATGTCTGGAACTAAAAAAAATCTTTTAATGGCTGAACCCTAAAAATAAAGAAAATTCTTTCAATCAACTCAAATTTATCATTTCAGTAGATTTTTTTAAATATATACAAAATGATTCGTCTTATTTTAAATATTGATCTACATAAGTCACTCCTCTTCATCTCCAATACCTTATGAACACGTAACACGAACAAATTTCCTAGCTATTTCATAATCATTTACAAGAATTTATATTTTATTCTTTCATATATAATATTATTTTACTAAGTCGTCTGCCACATGACTTGACAGAGCAACTAGTTAATTAAGTTGTTTAATTAAAGCTATAACCCGCTCCAACTTGTACTTCCTTTTTAACAAATAATTTATCTCAAAATCATTAAACAAATTCTTCAAAAACTTATAAAAATCCGTACAATATAGTTGGACTATTCAATTATTATTTTTAAATAAAAAAGAGGTGACTCATGACTGTGAATATTTTTATTTTTACGGTATTCGATATTGCATCAAAGCTCAATTAAATTTGAATTTGTGTCAGAATGTCCCATAAAACCACTCAAATTTGAAACAATACCACTATATCGTGAAGATAAGTCGAATATGAAACTTTTAATTAAAAATAAAAGAAAACTTACCGCTTAATCACAATTCTCGTTTAGTGACTCATGACCAGCACTTCACTGGCATGGCGTCTTTTTATAGTACGTGTGATTATTAGTTTTTTTTTTTTCTATTCTCACACGGTGTTTAGTACTTGTCAATTGTCAACCTTGACATGGTAAAGAATTGGAAAAAAATGTCATTTTTTTTAAGGATGTTCACACACGTATATACTGACAATTTGACTATAACATCAAAATAAAACAAAATAAAGGTATCGTGTTTCTGACTTCCAATTTTATTTTACATGGAAAGTGTACTTAAGATATTCAAAATTCAAACATTTGACAATAAAAATTGAGTTTTCTATGGTTTTTTTCAACAACAAAACCAACTACTTCTTGAAGAATTTCCATTTTCATTGCCTAAAGGCTAAATCCCACAACCCCCAAGCAATTCTTGAAAAAAAATTCTCATTTTTTGGTCATCTTGACATGTTCTTAGTATTACTAATAGAAGCATAGTGTTCTAATTTCTCTATTCTTGATAAAAAAAAAATCATCTTTTTGTCATCTTGGTATGTTTTTAGTACTAATAGAAGCATATTCTCTATTCTTGAAAAAAAAAAAAACCTCATTTTTTTGTATCTTGACATGTTTTTAGTACTAATAGAAGCACAGTGTTCTAATTTTCCATTCTTGAATAAAAAAATCTCATCTTTTTGTCATCTTGACATGTTTTTAGTACTAATAGAAGCATAGTGTTCTAATTTCTCCATTCTTGAAAAAAAAAATCTCATCTTTTTTGTCATCTTGACATGTTTTTATTAGTACTAATAGAAGCAAATAGTAGTCTAATTTCTTCAATCTATTCTTGAAGAGTTTCAATTAGCCTAAATCCCACAACCCCACAATCAATTCTTGAATTTTTTTTTGCTCAATTTTTGTCCTTATGGCATGTTTTTAGTACTAGTAGAAGCATAGTGAAGATTTAATACTCATTTTTTTGAACCCCTCAAGCAATTCTTGAATTTTTTTGGTCAATTTTGGTCCATATGACATGTTTTTTTCAGTAATAGAAGCATATTTTGTATTGTTCTAATATTTGTTTGATCCTTTAAGTATATATATTGATACTCGTTCTGAATTCAGTGACTCTAAATCTTGAATTCGCGCGTCTAAATAATTGAAATGCCATTTCCAAGGAAAGCATTTTCATTGTTTTCAAGTTCCTCTGCCTCTGCTTCTGCTTCTACTTCACCTTCTCATGAGTCTCCTAAGACTTGTGGAAGTGGAGGAGGTAGGCGGCTTACTCGTATACGTAAATTGAGACATGTTGGTGATGATGAGATTGATTTGCAGCCAAATGATTTTGGTTCTCAATCCATGCCTGTTTCTCCTGATTCCTATAAGAATTCAGGATCATCAGGGTGTCAATCAACTCGGCGTCATCAGCGTTGTCATTGGTCTAAATCCGTCGAACCTCAGCCTTTGCCATTACCTGAGTTCAATTCTGTGCCAAAACAAAGTACTAGTGATGCTAATTTGCCTACCAGAGTACTCCAAGGGGATGTTTCAAATCCTGCTGTTATAAGGTCAGTTGTTTTAATTTCTTGATCACTATTTTTGCTTTTGATGAGGAAATGTTTACAATTTTGATCATTTATTTACTGGCTGTATCCTAACCTTAGCTGATAAGCGTTAGATAATGAAACATATTTATTAGTTGTTACATGTTTGGATAGAAGTGTTGGAACTGATAATAAACAGTTGATGTGTTTTGATAGAGTATTTTTTTGTTAAGATGACTAAAGTACCATTAAAGCTACTTACAAAAAATATGAAATAAAGAGTGTCTATACTATGGCAAGGACAAATGGCAATGTTTCTCATTTCATATGTAACAACAGGTCGAACTAAAACACAAAACCTTTTCTTACTAGGTGCAATCCGTTGGACAAAGATCCATTTTTTCACTTTTTTGGATTCTTTGGAGCCGAGGAGACAAACAACCTTGCATCTTTTTATCTCTCCCGCATATTATTTGTATAAGTATTTCACATTTACGATTAAATTTATGAAAATTGACCCACCACTTGTTATTCTGGACAAGGAATTCTGTCTAATTCACTAATTGGAGGAAGATACTGTTTTGTATTTGAAAAAGATTTTCGTAGGGATCTCAGAAGAAAATAGAATGGAGTGGGAGTTCGTTGTTAGTATTTCGGAGATTACAAAAGATACTTGAGATAAAAGAACAAAAACTTTAGTCAAATCAAAAGTGATTATAAGCTAAAATGTAAGTTGGAGGTGACCAACTAATCAGTTTCGATTGATTTTCGTTAATAAGTACTTGGCTTGCAAGTGTCTCTGGTGCTTACCAAGCATATATAAGCCAAGAAGTGCTCATTAGCTGATGTGATCAACTTATAAGCACTACACAAACACTTCTATATGATGTATGTCCATTTCATTCTACTCGAACTAGTTCTTATTTTTAGTTTTAGTTTCTTGTACTTCTAAATTATGTCTGGTAAGAAAACTGAGATATTTTCGATGTTTAGAGGACAATCATATTTTAACAAGTTTTGCACCAGCATCAATTTACTATAACATTCATCCTCTTTTATATGGACTTGGAATTAGCTACGTGAATCTCCGGTTGGTAGAGTTTAAAAGCTTCTTTCTCCTTTTCACTCTATCCTTGCTATGTCCAAAAGGCATGTTGTAGGTCTGGTTGATGTTTAAGTTCATGCACCAAATTTTCATATTTATGGAGATAACTCACACAACTTAAAGATTTATCATAATGAAGGTTGTTGATGGAAAGTAACTGGTCTACCTGTTTCAAAGGCATTGGTTTGGTGTTTCCTGTCGAACCGGTAAATTGAATTCTTGATCCCTTGTACCTGACCTCTCTTGGAAGAACAATTTATCAGAAATGATAAATAGTAAATACCCCTTCTCGTGGAACCGCAAAAACTAAAGGAATATGTTATTAACTCCTACTTAGGAGGCTGCAGATTTTGTGTTTAGATAGGAGTACTTTACGTAGAGATGATGACTAGCAATATGTCAAAACTCAAATATATTGCGCGTTGCAGGGATCCTTCTCATCAAACTCCAGTGGAGATGGCAAATCCTGTGCATAGAAGATCATCTACTCCAACTTATCGTCGTCGACGTTTCAGTCAGGATCAGAATTCTGAAGGTGTTGAAGAGAACTTCAGGCTTAATGTCCCTGCTAGAAGTGCTCCAGGCAGTGGTTTTACAAGTCCGAATCTTAGCCCGAAAAGATATAGCACAGTAGACCTTTTCCATCCTACATTTCATCAGGCATCATCACCTTCAGGCACTTCTTCGGATAGATGGGTAGGTTATTCTGCCCAACTTTTGACAGCAAGGGTTACACAAAGTGCTGGTCATTCTCCCCTAAGTAGCCCGACTCGACAAAATCCAGTAAACAAAACTTGGAATCACCAAAATGTTGCTGTGCATTCACATCATAAATCACTCCCAGAAAGTCCTGTGGATTGGCCTGAAGGCAATAATGTGCACCCTCTACCACTTCCACCCGGAGTTTCACAACAGCCACAGTTACCTACCACTCAAAACAATACGGATAAACCAGATATACCATATGTAAAAGGTCAATGGCAAAAGGGGAAACTTTTAGGCCGTGGTACTTATGGAAGTGTATATGAAGCTACTAACCGGTAAGTATTAAAGTTAGCATTTTGGTAGTTCCTACTTTAGCTGTCGATGTAACACTTTCATTTCTCTTCTTATAGTGAAACCGGTGCTTTGTGTGCGATGAAAGAAGTTGATCTCAATCCAGATGATCCTAAATCTGCCGAATGTATAAAGCAGCTAGAACAGGTTAGTCCTAATGTCCTGCTTATAGGATACAAGAACAGCTATTAAGTGTTTTTCATCAGTTTATGCTATGAGATAGATTATAAAGATACATATTTAGTTAATATACATTTTCTTTTTTATTTTGTCTTAGGAAATAAGAGTTCTCCGACAGTTGAAGCACCAAAATATTGTTCAATATTACGGCAGTGAAATAGTAAGAACATCTTCTTTCGAACAATTTTATACCAACTATGTGAACATCTCTTTTCGAACATTTTGATGGATAAAGTGCTATTGGATGTTCAGATGGAAGATAGTTTCTGCATATATCTGGAATATGTTCATCCAGGATCAATTAATAAGTTTGTCCGGGATCATGGTGGAGCTATGACAGAGTCGATAGTTCGAAATTTTACAAGACATATAGTATCAGGGCTGGCTTACTTGCACAGCACTAAGACGATACACAGGTAAATTGCCTGTTTTAAGGAAGGTCGTAATGCTAGTTGATTTAATGATCCATTTACAGGCTACTAAAGTCTATATATCGATGATTCAATTTGTCTCAATTTTTGTTTCGTCTTTAGTATATGATTGAGGAATTTCATTAAATTATATCATTGACTGAAATGAATGCTTTATCTGGTTAGCTGATATGACTCTTAACTCTTATGGCTGGGATGGTTTCGCTGAATAGGGACATTAAGGGAGCGAATTTGCTTGTTGATGCATCGGGAATCGTCAAGCTTGCTGACTTTGGATTAGCAAAACATGTACGCTCTGAAATTTCTAAAGCTTAATAGAATATGCTAATCTCTTTCGTTACGTTTTTGTAGTGTGTTTAAGTTCTCTTGCGTACTACTCTGTGTAGTATGAAATGAGTTATATGTTTCAGCTATTAAGGCTGCCAGCTTTGAATGCTTTCCCTCTCTCCAGCATTAATCATTTTGGATGAGGTATAATTGCTACTGGGGAGACCGGATCCTTTAGGAAACGAAAAAAAAGCAAAAACATTTTTCAACTCCAAAGTAATGCAAGCACACATGATATGGCTCGATGATCACGAAGTACTGCACTCCTTCCCCTTATGACAGAAGTGAACTGTAAAAAGGGGGAAACTAAGATGTGTGACAGAATACGTTACTTGATGCAATCGTTCAATTTTGTTGTCCTCTGCCAATTTCATTTCTCGTGTAGAATGAACTTTATACTTGATAAAGCACTCTATCGTACAAAATTGAACAATTGCATCAAGTAACGTATGGCTTTACTCTACTTGATAAAGCAGAATCATCTAGCATTACTGCAGTAATATGATTATGCTTCCCTTTTTTCAGCTGTCGGGTCATGCAACTGAGCTATCTCTGAAAGGGAGTCCACACTGGATGGCTCCAGAGGTATTCTGAAGCTTCTTTCTAATACTGGCGAGCTGTTTTCTTTTGCTTGTTGTTAAGGTTTTCTTTTTGTCGTCTCGTGCAGGTAATGCAGGCTATGTTACGGAAAGATGCCAATCCAGAGCTTGCCTGTGCTATTGATATTTGGAGTCTAGGTTGTACTGTAATTGAAATGTTTACTGGACAGCCCCCTTGGAGTGGATTAGACGGGGTAAGCCGCGTTAATAAACTTTGAGCCCATCATGTTGCCACATACTAGCATCAATGCCTAAGAAGCTATGTTTCTCGGACTCTCCAAAAATGCTAATGCACTATTTTTGAAGGATCCGACATGCACCCCACACTGTTTTTGAAGAGTCCGAGAAGCATAGCTGAGAAGGAACAAGCAAGACAAAATCATGGCCATATTTTTGTGATTCCAAATGTGATGTGTAAACAATTGTGTATTTCATTTTTTAGGTGAAAGCTATGTTCAGTGCACTAAACAAATCACCACCTATACCAGAAACGTTGTCTTCGGAAGGAAAGGATTTCCTCCGGTGCTGCTTTCAGAGGAAACCAGCAGATAGACCAACAGCTCTGATGCTACTTGAGCATCCTTTCTTAAGTAATACTAATTCGCGTGAACATAATGCTACTGTTTCAGGTTCCTCAGAAGATTTTTCGCGGATGAAATTACATGTAAGTACTACAAGCTTATTAATATTTAACATAATGCTACTGATTTCTCTTCTGTTTCCTGTTTCTCTGTTCTGTTCTCGAGTTGTTTCAACTTTCAATTCATTACCTTTTTTACGACATTTTGCAGAGTCCAAAGGACCTAACAAAGCATAACATGGAATTGAATTCATCTAGGCACACAAAATCTCCATATAACGGGTACTAGTGGTTTTTCGATCCCTTTTCTTTACTTTCGTGAATGTTTGGTTCATTTCAAGAGTACTCTTTAGTCAATGAAATCATCGATCGTTCCAATGAATTGGTTTGAGCTAACCATTGACCATTATGCTTATCTTACACAACAAAGGGAAACTTGTGTTCATGTTTCAGTGAAACAAGCCACCAATCACATTCTGTAACGTGCGATTATGGAGCAACTTCTCACCACTCTCCTCGTTCTACACTCGAGATACTTCCTTGTATTTCTTCACCAGAGCTGAATCCTAGTACATTTGCACCAGCCAAGTCCTCAAATAGTATTTTCTCTCCTTGGAACTGAAAATGAAGTGCTTATGTTTTCAAATGCAAGAAAATATAAGTACATATAAATGACCTAGTCTGCTAGTGATAGTGATATTTGTCTGCTCTGGGCCTAGATCTGCATGGATTCAAAACGTGTCTCTAGTGTTAAGATCTAGTTACTTATATACACAACATCTCACCTGTGTTTTTGACGATGTGGAACTTCTTACCTTAAGATGGAGTGTCACACTTTTGTACATATTACATTAGTTAGAGACAAAAGGGCACATAGTAGTTGCAGTATTGTATCCTGTGTACATTTGACTATATTTTTTTGTGAAATTGATGGTTTTTGAGCTATTAAAGGCTTTTATAGACTGGAAATAGATCTTTAATATTGCAAATTAGTACAGATCTTTATTTTTTTCGTGTTTAGTTGACTCTTGTTTCATTGTTTCGATTGATTTTAATCTAATAAAGTTTCTGATTGATGTGGAACCAAAAGAAACACTTGACTTGACGTGATATTGTCCACTTTAAGTCAAACAACACCATTTACCCCCAAAAGTCCTCACATCATGTTAAAAGTAGCTTTGGATTGTTTTAGTCGAACAATTGATATCAAAATCGATAATAATATTATCCATTTTAAATCAAGCCACTAATTTTCTCCAAAACGCTTCACACCATGTTAAGAATAGCTTTGGGTTGTTTTTACCCAACAACTAATATCAAAACTAATAGTGCGGTGAGATGAGTATAGAGATGACAGAGTGATAACGCCGACTAGACTTAGTGCCTTTATGCGTCTACGAGCCGGTTTAATAAATTAACTCATAGCTTTGGAGACGCATACACAAAAATACTGCACATTAATAATTATTATAAGCACCTTGGCCGGTATTAAATTAGTATCAATAAACATGTTTGCGATTATTCAAATATGCAGAATTATTTTAATAGTAACAATTTTGGGCACGTAAAACAGATGAAAATAATTATTTTTATTTTTTTAAAGAAAATACACACAAAATCAAACAAAACAGAAAAACAAAATCAAAAACAAAAAAACAGGCGGGTGTTCATGTTTGTGGAACTGAGTCCACATTCGAATAATGGCGAAGACAAAAATTTTATAAAGGAGATTCATCATCTATTATATATACACGTTAAATATAAAAATTGCAAAAAATTCCATATAATTAACAAGTCAAACCAATTAGTATCACCTTGTATTCAATAACTACTCTAGAAACAAAATGAAGGGAAAAATATTTCCCTTTAATTTCCCTTTATGTTTTTACCTTAACTTTCCATTAATTTGGACTCGTACCGGATAGGTCCATGCTGCAAAAAATAAATATTTACATAACTCAACTTCGAAAGCTAACTCTGAAAACGAAATTCTGACATCCTCGTACGTCCCCATATAGACAACATAATTACTATGAGGGACGACCCAACATGAGGGGTCCGACTCTAATATCATACGAAGAAATATACATTATTGAGTCTAACTCAACTTCAAAAGTATATATATTTAAAAAAAATCAAATCACCCATTGAGAATACTGATATAAGAAATTCTTACATGTATATGTATTAGATGTAAGTAATTTTTTCTGGAGTACTCAAACTCGAGACGCCTGATCAATGAAGTCTTACAAAGAAAATACTCAATTCTTGACTAGATGCACCATCAGGATTAATCATATAAAATGTTTCTGAATCTTTTGATCCAACAACCCTATCAAATCTTGCCCTCATATAAGTTATTTCTCCATCAACATTATTATTATTATTATTATTATTATTGTTATCATGTACTAATATTGGACAAGGTAAAACTCCAGCACCCATTGAAACACCTCTTAATAATTGCATAACATGTGCTTCATCATCACTCATATTTTTATTATTCCTTCTTATTGAATAACCAAATTTTCTTCCATTACAATAAACACCCCATACAAATTCCTCTAACACTTTCTTTTTATGTGTCTTAGTTTCACTTTCTAGTGCCAATCTTACTATATCTGATCCCATTTCCTTATGAAAAACTCCGGTAAGCATCGGTAGCTCGATCACGAAAATGGGAAGTCTATGAGGATCTTCTTGAATTGCTAGACTTACTCTACCTTTTTTGTAACCAAATAATGTAATTGTTGTAGCTTTATCTGTTAACATTGGTTTGTTTCTTGGACGTCCACCTAGTAATGCAACCATTTTGCAACCGGTTGTTAACATAGGAAGGAGTTTGAACATTTTAAGAATGCCACCACTCATACTAGTAGATGATTTTCTTGATTTTTTAGGGTTTGTGTTAGAAGGATTAATCGTTGTCGTTGTTGTTGTTGTTGTTGTTGAATGATTCGTGGTACGTTGGAGTAATGAAAGTAAAGGAGGGGTTTCGATTTGGTTGAAAGGGCTACTAGAGTATATAGAAGATGATTTAGGGTTTTGGTTCTTGAATCGAAAGGCCATTCTTGTTGAATGAGAGGGAAATGAGAGAGAGAGAGAGAACAATGATTTTGATGTGTATTTTGTTATTTATAAAGGAATATGGGGTTGATGGCTTACGATACAGAGGAGATTGATATGACTTGTACGTAAGAATGAGGTGGAATTCTTTTTTATAAAGAAATATGTGAGGTTCGGAGAGAAAAGGATATATAAGAGGAGTTAGGAAAAGGCTTATTGTTGGTTAGGTTGCAATGGGGATCTTTCTTTTTTTTTAGTGGGGAATGAAAGACATGGCTTCTAGTTGGTTATGGCCCTATTTTGTTTTTTTAAAAAGTAATTTATTTTATTTAAAGATTAATAAATTTTTAAAAAACATTATATCCACAAAAAATTGTAGAAATATTAATTTTTTTGGTATTATTGTAAAAGATTGATTTTATTTGTAAATTAAATACATATTAAAATTAATGATAATGATGATCGTCAGCACTTATTATTGTGAGATGATAGATATTGAAATTGTGATTGATAGATGTGAGCTGGAAATAGTGATTATAGAGTGGTGTACTCTAGAATTTAGAGTTGTACGATTATAGTGGGCAATTAATAAAGGTAATTGATCATAGTTGAAAGTTGGTGATAATGTGGCTAGAATGTTGATTGGTGATATTAATTGACGGTGATATATAGTATTGTAATGAAAGTTGATGGTGATAGTGATCGATAGTGATAAATATGTCTTAGTGGTTTATAATAGTTGTACAATAATAATGGACATATTTAATGATGAAAGGTTACCTTCACATGATTATTACATAAACATTTTAATGGTTTAAAAGCTCTACATAATTTAAAATATTTAGTGCAAATAAGCAATTATAAAAAAGTTAATAATAAATTGAGCTATGAATAATTAAAATTTATAAATTTATTAAATGAAAATAAAACGAACCTAAGTCGAAACAAAGTAATATTATAAAAAAAGAAAAGAAAAAGGGGGCACTTGAACTTTCATGGACATATTCTTTGGATAAGTTGTTCTTTTGATTTTCTTATTACATATTTCGATTTTGGAATACTATCTTATTGGGTGTCTTTATATATCTTTTTTGCATAGTTTAATAATATTGTTTGAAATTGAGAACAAATATACGTGACATATAGTATGGTATTTTTTTATTATTATTTTTTACCCTCCCTAGGAGCTTTCACCCATTTTTGCTCCCTTGATGACTCGAACTTGCAGCCTTTGGGTTGAAAGTGAAGGGTGCTTATTATCCGAGCAACTCCCTCTCGTCCATCATAGTATGATATCATAATAAGGATTTTTTTTTAAAAAAAACTATTATTATGAAAAGATTGAATGGAAGGAAACATCATAGACCATAGTATAGTCTTCTCAATTCAAACAAATTATTATATTTCATTTTATACAAAAAAGAATAAAGTACATGTACAAATAGTAATGAACTTACTTTATTCATTAATTTTTTTTATAAAAAAATAGGTTTATAGGAGTATTACTACTATTTTTTATTTTATAGAAAATGAAGTTATATAAAATTTTGCCGACATAAAAATAGTTGCCATTCTACTGCTAAAATACTAGGATTTTTTGTCTAAGATATTTAATACAAAGTAATGGTTCACCAAGGAAACATAAGGAGTAATTTGGATCAATAAATATCGTAATAAAACTTGATAATGAACACAGAATTTTCAATCAGAAGATTCAAAAAATATCTAAAGTAAATACACAAAGAAAAAAATAATTCCTTGTGATTTCGGATGATCTAAATTTTGAATTCATCTTTATATTAACGAACCATAAGAAATTCACATAAAGGGAGATCTAATTTTTGTATACATAAACCAAAACACTCCATAGCTATAAGCTATATCTTTTCTTTCGTTTCTCATTTAACATATAATACACGTAGTGAAATTTTGATTTATTTAAATTCTCATTATATAAGATTTACTTAAAGAAAAAACTCTCTCCGATAAAATATCTTCATATTTAAAATTCGAATTTAAAATTTCTCATTAAGAAATAAAAAATCTTATTTATAATCTATCATAACCCCCTAAGTTGGTATAAGCCAAATATTTGATGTAACAAAAATATTAATTAAAAAGAAGTTGGAAAGTGATAAGATAAGTATATGTATATTATATAGTTGGACCCCAATTAATTAATTCCTTGGGTTCAAGAAGAAAAATAAAAAATAAAAAAGGTGTTTTCTTTTTTTCTTCCAAGTGTGGTATTTTGCATGTGCCTCTCTTATTATGACATGGAATATCAACATCCATTTCCTTTATGCCTTTTTTATCTTACTTTTTTTTTTCACTATTATTGGTTCAATTCATCTATCCCCAAAAGGTTACACCCCCTCTTGTCAATTTGATACTCACTTTAATATTATATTTGACATTTTTATATATGTAAAGTGACCATCCTTTTCAACTCAATTGTAACAAGTATGGTATAATTCTTTCATATCTCAAAACTAATGTAAGGATAGTTCACTCTACGAAGCATCTCGTATTACTGAAATTTGGAGAAGAATTGTATATGGAAAAGTATAATACATAAATGTACCATTTAAGTTTGTCTCATTTGATATTATTGTTTTTCAACTTTGAATGTGTATAAGTAGGCAGTGAAATTTGTATGGAGTTGAACAAGTAGATACACACGTCACACTTTAGTATCCTACGTGGCAATACACTCCCTACACGACATTGATCTGATATCTTACGTGGTGTCCTGTGTATATTTTCCATGTAGAATGTGTGTGTCTATATTTGTTCAACTTTATATAAGTTTAAGTGTCTATTTATGCATACTCAAAGTTGAATTTGTGGTCTATAGGTTAGGCATAATACATAAACCTGCACTTTAACTTGACTTCATTTGACATTTATGCCCTCTAACTTTGGATGTCCACGAGTAGGCACTTAAACTTATATAGAGTTGAACAAGTAGACACGCGCATCTTACTTGATGTCCTACATGGCAATTCACACCCTACATGACATCCTACGTGACGTCCTATGTGTATTTTTTCACGTAAGACATGTGTGTCTACTTGTTTAATTTTAAACAAGTTTAAGTACATTTATTTGAGCATATTCAAAGTTAAGGGACATAGATGTCAGATGAGCTCAAATTAAAGACATGTATAGGTAAAGATTGAAGAAAATATGTAACATTTTTCCACAAATCTTAAAATCATTTTACTATCACATTAATATGTGTCCCTTTTATAGTTGGTCCATTACATGTTATAGACACATCATGTCAAAATGGACACCATTAAAATTGATTCTCTTATTGGTAACTCAACCAAAAGTAAGTATATTATTTTATATATATTGACAATGTGGCCACAAATTCTTTAGTGTAATGGATCGCAATATAATTATGGACAAACACTGGCCTACTCCCTTGTCATATATCACATGGAGAGATTGAAAAGAAAAAAAGTTGGTGGTCATGTCCATGAAATCAAACCACCTTTGGCGTTCGATCGGATCAGAATTTAAAGTTTATAGATTCAAAATTTTAATCCTTTTTAGTTATTGAATCTTGAATGTATATTAAACAAATTCCTTAAGATAAATATGCAGTTTAAACAAAAACTATTGAATTCTCTATCGATTTCACTATCAACCATATAAGTGACCAAATTTTAGGTGTAAAGACATATTATCTAGACATTGGTTAGGCGTACACACATGATTTTGAGTAAATATGTATTTCCACTACAAATATTTGTTGATGTGAAGCTAAGCACACAACATGGCATCGCGGATCGGACGGAGTTAGATTTGTATTTAAAGTTTCAATTAAAATGTATAAATAATTTATTCAAAATTCAGTAAGTCATTTTAAAAAAGAAAATTCAAGTTTCATAAACTTAAAATTTTAATTCCGTTATGTGTGACATGTTGCCGCAACATACCAGCTACTTTGTTTGGTTTCAAGTGAAATATTTTTGTTGAAAATCAATATTATAAAATAAATCATCTTTCTTATTCTGATGATAGTTTTTTTTAAAATCTATAAATAGCACCAAATTGATAAAATAAGTAGAAAAAAAAAACTAACAATTATACGATCCACCGAATTTTCCATTGTAAAGCTGACATGTCTGACCACTCATATAATTGTTGTAATAATGGGTCCAATTTGCTTAATGAAAATGATGTTACATTTAACTGATCTTTACTTTAATTTGATTGAGATGAAATTTGAGCACTTAGTTCCAAAGGAACTCTAACTAATTACTTTTGTATCTTTTAGAATGATTGTTGCCCCCCCTCTCCAACCCCCACCCCAAAAAAAACTTTATTATATATGGTGTTCAGCTAACTTGAACGCACGTTGATTAATTTCATAAAATATCTGTCATTTAAAAATAAAAATATTTTATGAATGAATAAGTAAGTATGATTAATTAATCAATAACAATTTATGTAAAAAATACTTGTCAAGTTGTCATGTATTTATTGAGGCGATGCAAAAATACATTTTTATCGAGTTTACTATGACGTTAGAAAAATCACAAAAGATATTTCTTTGCCTACTTTAATTATTTAGTACGTTCTTTATTTCAATTTATATGACATTTTTTGTGCGAAATTTGTATCATGTGAGTTTAGATCTGTATTTTTGAAATATATTGAATTTATCTAATTCAATTGAGTTCAAAGGGTTGTTAAATTGAATCTCGATAATTAATAGACACACAAAAAAATCTAACATTTCTCAAGAGGAAATGATAGGATTAGGACAACAATTTAGCTTTTTCATGTTTCTGTTTAAACAAATTTAGATGAATATAAAGTGATGTTCAACTTTCTAATTGTGGTTATTTGCTAACGTGTTTGAATTCAATCAAACCTCTTTATAACGATGTTATTTTTAAAAATATTTTTCGATTGTTATAACAAGATGTTAGTGTAGAAAACATATAACATAACATAACATGAAAGTCGATTTTGAAGAAAATTATATTATTATAATGAAATGTTATTATAAAGAGATTTGATTGTATCGTTCTTCTCCTTTTTTTCCGGTTTTTCTTTTTTCAAAAATAATTTTTGGTGTAGTCAAATTCGTATTTGGGCTGAAATTAGCAGTCTTGTTGGAAGCAAAATAGTTGGGCTTCTTATTTTTACGGCCCAACATAAGTGTCAATTTAGAGCTAACCCAATTAACCACATCAGTCTAATCGGATGAGGAAACCGACTTGTTTAAAGGGAAATTAACTTAAATAGTCGTTCACCTAAAAAAAAAAAAGTTGACTTATATGTGTGTATGAAATTAGTGTATGATATATGTATATATATTGTCTAGCGATGGTAAATAATTTTGGTCAAACAATCAAATGTGTAACCTCCCCTATTTTAAATATGAAAAATTGATGGTAATTCATTAATGAATTGAGGAAAAAAATAAACATCAGATACCTTGTAGAAGGTAATTCTGATACATGACTTAACAAACCTAAACACACCTAATACAACTTTGATACTTGAATTTTGATACATAACCATATGTATTGTGTCATCTTTATATTAGGTGTGTTGTGTTATGTATCTGTTACATAACAGTCAGAGGCGGACTCATGTGTGTGTGTATATATATATATATATATATCGAGAAACTAAATATAATTAATAGTATCCAATGGAAAATATAATAGTGTCCTTTGAACCGCTGGTACATGTTAAGATATCCACCCATGCGACCAGGGTTGTATCCTAGCTAGAACCTTTGTTTTTTAGTTTAATATTGGTACACCTGGAGTTTTCAAATCCTAGGTTCACCTCTGATAACAGTGGGTACTATATGTATTGGGTACTGAAATATAATGAAAATTGTCATAGTTATGTATCAAATACATTACTATAAACAGGATTGCATACTGATTTAGGTTTGAAACAATAGTGGTTATGTATTAACAATAACATTTGTACCAGATACATTGTCCACAAATAAGTATTTGATAGTTGAAACATAAACATGATACATACGTAAACACACGAATATCAACCAAATACATTAGAAATTTAAACCTTGGGTAGAGAAGATCGGCTATATGGTAAAACCATCGACTTTTGCCACTTTTTTTTATATCTATTTTCATGGAAATCATCACCATCGGAATAAAAAACATGAGGGACGAGATCTTCCATGTGGAACTAATTGAGTAAAACCAATACTAAACGATGGACCAAAATTCATATGTATTAGAAAATTTAAGATGAACAACAAAAAATGATTTCCCCCCCCCCAAAAAAAATAATCTAACCTACTGAAAGCAAAAAGAATGATGAAGAAATCGTTCTATTATTTAGGGGAGTTGAGCGTGAATTGGGGAGAAGAAGAGTGATGTATCCGAGAATAAATACATTCGCCGAAATTTCATCTGCTATATATTCTTTCTGCTTCTCTAATTTTTTTCTTATATGCGGAAGAAAATTGAAGACTCGTTACTTATTTGTGATTAATTTTAGTTTAAAATACTTGAACAACACCATCATTGAATTTTATTAAGCTTGTTTGTAGAAGATAATAAATTGAGTCTTTTATTTTCTACCGTTTGAATTGAATTTAATAATTTAAAATTATTATGACTGATATTATAAGACTATATTAAATTTGAAGCCAAATTTAAAAGTTACAAGCGATAGTTAAAATAATATGGTTAGAATAATATAATAATACTAATAAATTGTTTACCTTTTTATCATGTTCCAAATGTTGTTGTCCTAACCTTAACCTATGAAGTATGAACACCTTATTATATTAAAATTATAATATAATAAATCATTAATTCTTATAAATTGTTTACCTTTTGTCATCCTTTGTAAATGTCATGTGCTTTAAAGGGGGGTTAGGGAGAAAAATGGAACATGTCTAGAAGTGGACACAATGGATACTTTATATTATCCTTTTAATATTGTTGACTTTGTCACTAAAAATATTTAATTAGTGAATACACAATGATTATAATTGAAATTAGTTAATTAAAGATCACAAAGTGGACATCTCAGTTATTAATTTATTATTACAAAAACAAAGAGAGTTAAATGAAACTTTACTTAGCTGTGATTACAATGTTATAACCTCCACTTGAGTAGATTCTCCAGAGAATTTGGATATCTAATTAAGGATTAAGATAGTTAAGAATGTCATGATTAATTAAGTGGTTACAATTTGTTCAAATAGCTCTTTTTATAGATTCTTTCTGTTAATATAAAATAATAGGGTTAAGAAAGTGTTTCCTCATTAATACGTTTTGCCATCTCTCTCATTAATATATTTATTTTTTAAACTACATGAAAGGAAGTTATTGCAAGACTTTTCACGACACAGTTAAAATATAATTTCTCCGTTCAATTTTACTTGTCACATTTTAACTTGACACATTTATTAATAAAATAATTATTGATATAAGTATTTTACCAAACTATCCCTATTAAATGGTGTCTTGAAAACTGATTTGAAAAATAAGTATTTAATGTTGAGGGTAAAACATGGAAAAAAATTATTATCTTTTCTTGATATGTCAAAAGTGACAAATAAAAATGAAAATCTATTTTAAGAATAAATAACAACTAAATGCGAACAGAGGGAGTATCTGATATGAAGTAAACTGTTCTATATATAATATTTTTTTGATTCATTCGAAAGGAAAATAAGTAGCATCTTACTTATTTTTTGTGTGTACGTATGTAAGTAAAAAATACTCTTATGTCTCTATTTACTTTTCAAATATTTTTTAATTTGATTTTTCTTTTTAGTTGTCATTTTTGACAAATCAAGAAGGAATAATTTTTTTTTTCTTATTATACCCTCAATTTATTTACATTGAGTTAATTAATGTCTTTGAAAATGTAGTGAGTAAATATATTTGGGACTCCATCAATTAATATGGTTAAAATGGTAAACTCACTACACCAATCATTATTTTTTTAATGGCGGAATGATCTAATAGAATCTTGTACTTGTATGAGTTTGTATTCTGGACCATTCTACTTGATCATTTGTCAACTGAACCCTTAAGCTCAGTGAAACTAAGCATTTTAAACCCCTTTCGCTGTGTGAACTTCAAACACTTGACATAAATGACATATCATCATCCACATCACATTTTAAATGACATATCACTTATTATTATTTTTTATAAAAAATCTTTTTTTTCTTTCTTTTTCACTTCATTCCTCCTTCATCCCTTCACCTCTCTCCATTTTATTTTTTTACATTAGAGATACCATCACAACCTTCCATTCTCACTAGTATCATTACATTCGTAAATAACTAACAATTATCATTCGATTTTTTTCCCCGAAATTTTTTTCATTCACAACTTTTAATCGTATTTATTTTACCAGCATTTACATCTACCACTTGAACCACCATAAATCTCTTTTTCCCCATTGGTGTTAACGAATAGCCATTAAAATACATCAATATACTCTAATATTTATACACAATTTTACATAACATATTTCACTTAATTTCACAAAGACATTCACAATCACTTTTCATCTTTCAAGACTTTTGAATCTTTATTACTTTATGGGTTATAAATTACCCCAAAAATAAAAGAAAAATACAAATCTACAACAACGATACAATTTCGTTTCTATTCCCGAGAGGAAGAAAATGTGAAAAAAAGAAGAAGAGAGAAACAAGAAATTGGAAAGGGCCGGAAAGGGGAGAAAGAAGAGAAATTTGGGTTTGAGAGTAGAAAGAAAAAAAGAAAAGGGGATGGGTGGGGTAGGAAAAGAAGAAAGAACTAAAAAATAGTTAATTTTCTTATTTTTTATCATTTTATTCTATTTTTAAAAAGAAAAAAATTATTTTCAGTCTAAAATTTGATCTTTGACGCTCCTTCTATGCGTGACATCACACATTTGTACCAACTCAATAATTAAGTTGCCACATAAGCTTGGTCAACAGTCAGAAGGGCTTAAAACATACAGTTTCATTGAGTTTAAGGGTTCAGTTGACAAATAGTCAAGTAGAAGGGTCCAGAATACAAACACATACAAGTAAAATGGTCTATCAGATCATTTCGCCTTTCTTAATAGACGTGTTAATTTAAAATCTGACAAGTAAAAAGAGACAGAGAGAGTATAATCCAAAAGCATTGGTTATGATCTTAACAAATACAATGAGAGGCGGGGGTGGGGCAATTGAAGCTATGAAGGTGGGGTGAAGACCATGAAGTGTGTCGGAGGGTGAAGAGAACACAAGTACTGTGAGATGCCACTTGTTGAACTCGTTTTTTTCTACTTTTACTTGAAAAATCATTTTATTGATTTATAAAAAAACTTATTAACACATATTAAATAATAAGAAAAAAACATTACATAACATTCAGAAAAAACAATAACAACAACAAAACAACGCAATCAAAACACAAAAAACAACAAACAGTAACACAAATCGAAGGACAAGAAACTACATAGACGAAAAAATCAAACACATCCCATTTCTTTCTATACTTGTGGTCTGTGGAGGATTGAATTTGACTTTTAAAACTTACTCTAAGGTGAAACTTTATTTCCAATCAAACTTAAGGGGAAAAACAAATTTACCAAAGATTCAAGAACAGCAAAAAAAAAAACATTTCCTATTTTGCCACTTGTATCAACAAACAACAAACTGGCAAAACTTCAATCCATCTGTCTTTAATCCACAAAGTTCCAAATATAGAAAAATAAAATTTTTTTTTTTCCCCAAATCCCATAAAAAAGGTTCAATTTTGTGTAATAATTTGCGTAGTTTGTCCTCAAAAAAGTCAAGAGGAATATGCTGTACATGTTCCGTGAAAAAAAAGGTTTGTTGCAGACATCCTCACATAATAAACATTGCTGAGTCGGTTCCTTAATCCAAACATATATTTTATTCCATATATAAGCAGACCCAAGTTGCTGTTTTTTCTGTCTGTCTTTCTATTTCTGTATTGGCATTTGTTTCTTAAATTGAGGTACCATTTTCTTCCTGTTTCTGTTTGTAGAATTATGGGTATTTAGGAGTTTACATTGATGTTATTGTTTGGTTGTTTGATTGTTCTTTCCTTTTTCATAAGTTGGAATCTTGAAATGTGGAAGTAATATGTTTTTTCAGGGAACCCTAGTTAGTTTTGGATTAAGAATCTTTGAATTTGATTTGGGTGTGGCTTAATAAAGAAAATGGGGGTTGGATTTTCTTTGAATATCTTTCTTTTTCAGTAAAGTTTGAATCTTTATAATGGGGGTGCTAATTTTTTCTTGTAAATAATTAGTGGGTTTATCTTTAGGAATAGTTTAATTAATGTGATATTTGGTGCACCCAAGGATGTGGCATAGTGGTCAATGAGGTGGGTTTAGAACCTTGAGGTTTGGAGTCCAGTTTCCAGTTTAGGGAAAAGATATTAGGTGATTTTTTCCTGTCCGTCTGAGCTTCAGTTGATAGAGTTATTTGGGAGTTGGTGGGAGGTAGAGGTTTCGGGTGGGAATTAGTCGAAGTGTGCATAAGTTAGCCGGGACACTACGGTTCCTTTGAGTGCGCACATGGTAAAACCCCGCTCCTATGCAATAGCTCGCAAACCACATAGGAGAGGTAACCCACACTAGGCAAGCCCAGTGCGACGAGCTTGACCCAGAAGGCAAACCCCTTGCTTTCGACGGCAAGGGGTTTCGAACTTGAGACCTCCAACATGGAAGTCCCAAGCCCAAAGCACTGGGTCACCCCGAAGGGTGGTGGTGCAGCAAATCATTTTTTGGGGGCAGGGTTTAAGGTTATGGTTTATGGAGTAGTTTCTTTTGTAAGTTCATGGAGTCCTTTAGTCCTCGTTGAATAATTTGCATTTCTAATGTTTTGAAAAAAGTGCAATACAAAAATATCAAACCGCTTAGTTAATTTTTGTTGTTAAGCTTATGTTAAGGTTCATGTGGGGATAAGGGTAAGTTTAGACTTTAGAGTGCTTCTAATTTTAGAGAATCTGTAATATGCCTTAACAGTCAAGTTAGTTACCAGTATTGTAATAGAATGGACATGGTAGAGCTGAACATATAGAGAATTCTTATCACTTCACCCTTCGGGGTGGCCTAGTGGTTTGGTCTTGGGATTTCCATGTTGGAGGTCTCAAGTTCGAAACCCCTTGCCAGCGAAAGCAAGGGGTTTGCCATTTGGGTTGATTTGTCGCACAGGGCTTGCCTAGTGTGGATTACCTCTCCTATGTGGTTTGCGAGCTACTGCATAGGAGCGGAGTTTTTACCCTGTGCGCACCCAAAGGATAGCTAACTGGCCCTGGAAACTCATTTAGAGGACCAAGCTACCACCTAAGGTAGTTTTTTTTACCTGGATAGCTCTATATGAGGCATGTCTCACCCAAGACAACATAAAGAAAAGAAAAATCCAACTCCCAAACATATGCTATATGTGCAAAAAAGAGGCTGAAACCCCCAGACACCTTCTTCTTCATTGTGAGGTGGCCTCAGAATTATGGAGCATGTTTTTTTGTCTCTCTGGCATCAATTGGACCACACCCCTCACTGTTAAGGATGTTAAGGATGCATATGAGAGTTGGAGTCTATGGAAAGTTGACAAAACCATCAAGAAGATCTGGATTATGATACCTGCTTGTATTTTTTGGTGTATTTGGTTAGAGAGGAACAAGAGATGTTTTGATGGAGAGTCAACTGCTTTAGGCATTTTGAAGACTAGGTGCACTGAAAATTTGTTTAGTTGGACCAACTTGTATCCTGCTGTTAATGCAGAACAACTTCAGGAATTTACTAACTCATTAGCTCTGGCTTAGATAGTTTGTATAGTTAGTCAGACATTTTTTTGTAAGCTCAAATGCCATATCTTGTAAATTTTGCATCTTCCCGATGCTGTTATTAATACCACTTATCTTATAAAAAAAAAAGGGTAGCGGCTGTAAAGGAAAATTCTTATCACTTTTATGCTACTATTATTGTGATGTGTGCGGTTCAAATTGGTTGGATCTTTCTCAATAAACCTGGCTGAATTTTATGAGTTTTGATTGAGTTGGGATAGCATTTTGTGGTGGATAATCTTTTCTTCTCTCTCCTCCCACCCTTCTTGTGACTAATTGATTTGAAATAGGGACAATGTATGAATATTGTAAGCTCAATGCATGCTTTAGTTGATTATTTGGATTTAAATCCAACATTCAAATATAGTTCTCTGTTTTGCAGTTGGTTCTTGGGATCTAGAATTAATCAGCTAGAACTCTTATCAAGTAAAGTGGCGTGAAGCTAGGGCTGCTTAATGGGGATCGATAAGCAGCCAAGTGGTATTCTTGATACACTGAAAATGGAGACAGTCAGGACAATATTTCCCTCATATCGCTACCCACACGAGCATTCGCGTCATTTTGTGATCTCTGTGGTTGTGGGATGCTTGTTTTTCATATCATCAGATAACATGCACTCACTTATTCAGAAATTCGATATCAAATGGTGGTCTATGTATGCCTGTTTGCTTGGATTCTTTTACTTCTTTTCGTCTCCATTTATTGGGAAAACAATTAAACCAAGTTACTCAAATTTCAGTCGCTGGTAAGTCATCTATTTCTACTTATGTCGTAATAACTCATTTGTCAGTAAAATCTAGCTAACAACAGAAATTCCGTTTTGCAGGTACATTGCCTGGATATTAGTGGCAGCTTTATACCACCTTCCAAGTTTTCAATCAATGGGAGTAGATCTAAGGATGAACCTCTCTTTGTTTCTGACGTTATACGTCTCATCCATTTTGTTTCTTCTTGTTTTCCATGTTATATTTATTGGGCTTTGGTATCTTGGACTTGTTGCTCGTGTGGCAGGAAGGAGGCCTGAGATTATGAAAGTCTTTCAAAATTGTGCTGTAAGTTTTGAGAATGCATCTTAACCTCTAACATAAGGTTACTCAGGTCCTTATCTTATTGCTTCATCATCTCTTAGGTTATAAGTATAGCCTGCTGTGTTTTCTATAGCCACTGTGGGAACCTCGCTATAGTAAGGGAAAAGACATTTGACCGGAGGAATTCTATATGGTTTTCCTTTTGGAATAAGGAAGAGGGGAATGCATGGCTTGTGAAATTCATCCGCATGACGGAATTCAAAGATCAAGTTTGCAAATCTTGGTTTGCTCCAGTTGGGTCTGCTAGTGATTACCCATTCTTGTCCAAATGGGTCATCTATGGAGAGGTATTATCTCTCACAATATAAGGGTTTTCATACTTTTCAGCTGAGAGATTTTGAGGACCTTATGCTGCAATTTTCCTTTTTAACATTTGAATTTCACCTTTCCAGTTGACTTGCGGCGGCTCATGCGCAGAATCATCAGATGAAATTTCTCCAATCTATTCATTGTGGGCCACTTTTATTGGCCTATATATGGCAAATTTCGTTGTGGAAAGGTCATCCGGGTGAGTAGTTCAATTTTTCTTTCACATGTTAGAGCTTGTTTTCTCTTTCCCTGTTAAGGTGGATGTGGACGACCCTATATAAGGGGATTTAGATCTGAATATAAACCATGTTAAGAGCCTTATTCTGGAAAATATCCTCATCTTTTGTGCTAGAATAACTTAGGTAATAGATTCTATGCTGGATTAATATGCTGTCAAAATCTACCTACCAGTCAATTAGCTAATGTTCCATAATGGATGAAAGGATTAAGCTTGCCAGCCACCAGGGTTATCTGCTCCCCACTATGGGCTATCCGCTATCGTGGATGTTATATGGCTTACACTTTTCAGAGAAAACCTTATGTTTTTCTCGAGTCACTGTTAAATGTTATATGTTATACCTGGTTGGTTCTATTTAAACGTATTAATGCTTAATATGGGCAATTTGGTTAGATTATGAGTATAATTTTTTTAGTTCTAAACTTTAGTTGGCCTGCATAGAGGAGATTGTTAGCACTATTGGCCTTATGTGATATTCCAAGGTCTGATTTTTTGTTCTAATGCGTACTTATCAACAGATGGGCTCTATCACACCCTTTATCACTCAAGGAGTTCGAGAAATTGAAAAAAAAGCAGATGAAACCAGAGTTTTTGGATATGGTTCCTTGGTATTCAGGGTATGCTCTTCACCTGTGTCTCTTTCTGACCCCTTCTTAAACCAGTGGCAACGCAGATCCTTAGGGAAGAAAGTTGATTAAATTTCCTTATATAATATCATTATTTACCGCAATTACAGGACATCTGCTGATTTGTTCAAGACAGTGTTTGACCTCCTGGTCTCTGTAACTGTATTTGTTGGGCGTTTTGACATGCGCATGATGCAGGTACATTATGATGCTCTGGCTTCATGTTGAAGCATTCAGCTTTCAGTGTGATATTTCTCCTTGTAAAGAATTACTCCCTCCGTTTCAATTTGTTTGTCATAGTGCACGGAGTTTAGGAAAATAAAGAATACCTTTGAATCTTGTGATCTTAAACTAAAAAATGTGTTAATGTACCAAAATGTCATTTGAATCTTGTGGTCTTAAATATGCCAGGTAAGATGTTGGGTGTAAAGAGGTACAAAATGTAGAAAGTGACATCTTTTTGAAACAGTAACAAACAAAATATAAAAAGAAGGGAGTATAAGATACTTGAGTATGTTGTAAGAACCTTGACATTTTAAAGGATAAAGGATATGTTGTCTCCTCCTACTTTTAACAAAGCATTTTCTTACGTTCACAAAGAATGATACATAGAGGCAGAGTTTAAAGTGGATTTTATACTTTCCTATAATGAAATGTGCAGTGGAAAGTGTAGATAATTATCCCTGAATTGAATAATCGCGTAAGAGGATACAAGTAGGTTCACCTTAACATCCTCATCTTTCCCATTGTCAGGCTGCTATGAGCAAGATTGAAGATGGAGCTAAGCAGGATGATCTTTTGTATGATCAGTTTAGTGAAGAGGATGGTATCTGGTTTGATTTCATGGCCGATACTGGTGATGGCGGAAATTCCTCCTACACTGTGGCACGCCTTCTTGCTCAACCTTCAATCCACGCCCAAAATAATGATTCCAAGCTTACACTTCCACGTGGACGCCTGCTTCTTATTGGGGGTGACCTTGCGTAAGCTCAGAGTTTTTCTTACAACATTAGTGATTTATGCACTTTACATGAGCAATTCCATGTAATTTTTTCGCATCTTGGCTCATAATAGCACCACCTTATGAGTTAAAGCAGACTTATTATCGAACAGTAACATGCTTACTTCCCATATCATTTGGCTGGGTATAATGTAACCTCTCTTAGATATCGTTTTAATATCTAGGATTAGAATATTGTGCATTGCTGTGGTTTACACATATTCTTCTTCAACTGGTACTTTGATTTACTTCTGTTATTCACTGATTCTGTCTGCTTACCAAGTTCGTGAAAGAATTTTCATGTGTTGAATAGAGTTAAATTCAAACATGAAAAATAATAGTTCAAGCTGGTGATTTGATCTATTAGTGTCAACTTGTTGATCAACCTAATGTTAACATATATATATATATATATCGTGTGTGTGTGTGTCGATATGGTGTGCTTTCTTGTGTATCCTATAGCTGATGGCCGGCGTGGGAGATTTGCGCTAAAATGTTGATTCATCTTCGATTTTGATGACTTCTGTGGTAATGATAAGGTGCTCTGTTGTCTTTGATGATGTTACAAAGTAAATGATTATTATGTTCCTGCAAATTGCCGGTCAAAATTGTTGAATCAGTTCAGTTCTTATCTTTAAACCAAAATATAAGAAGGTACACTTTGCGTGTGCAACAAATATTTTATATACCTAGAATGGATTAACGGAATTACATTAACATGTCAATATTTGATGCTTGAAAATTATCGTGAAGAAATGTCTGAAAATAAGTAGGCGTCACATGTCATCCTCAATGCTAACACCAAGCCTGGGGTAACCTTCTGTATATAATTAGTGTGAAATGCAATTTATTTTCCTCTGCATTGAATGCATAGATGTGCTGTCTAATCATGCTTCTGGGATGTTACCAAGCAGGACTTTTCTCTCTGTAACGTCAGTTCTTTGGCGTCCAAATTGACCCTAGACATTTTGCTTCTTTTAATTTCGGAGTTTAGAACATGGAAGTGTAATAGTGTTCAAACTGTGTTAAGTGATACTCATTTTTGGCTTTCTTGTAGGTATCCGAACCCATCAGCATTTACATATGAGAAGCGTTTTTTTCGTCCCTTTGAATATGCTCTTCAGCCTCCAATCTGGTATAAGGAAGACCATATTGCCGTTAAGAAGCCCGAATTACCTTCCGGCGTGACTGAACTCAGGCAGTATGTTGGACCTCAGTGTTTTGTCATCCCCGGAAATCATGGTTAGTCTAGTTTCTAAGCGTGTGGGTTTGTACGTCTGTCTTTCAGTGGAGCAGGGTAGCTCATGTAGGGTTTTATTTGTTGCTTAGTCGAAATCCTTTTTGTGTACTTGAGCAGACTGGTTTGATGGACTTCAGACTTTCATGAGGTACATTTGTCACAAGAGCTGGTTGGGTGGGTGGTTTATGCCTCAAAAGAAGAGCTATTTTGCCTTGCAGCTTCCTAAAGGGTGGTGGATATTTGGTCTTGATCTTGCTCTACATTCTGATATTGATGTATACCAGTTCAAGTTCTTCTCAGAATTAATAAGGGACAAGGTATCTCTTTTGTACTTTCTAGCCACAGTTGTCATATTGCATTTTATGGAGTCACCTATGTTGCTGGATATGCCAAAATTTGTCTGACTTCTTCAAATGTAGTTCTACTTAACTGGACATAACATTTTTGTATAGATGTTGGCTGTTATGCAAAACATCCTGGATCACTAGGTTAAAATGGTAAATGATAATGATTTAAGAAAAGTTTGTATGGTCTAAGTTGCATGGACTCTTCACTTTTGATGCCCACACTTGCACGGATTCTCCAAAAATACGCTACTTTTGGAGAATCCTACACGCATCCGCTCACATTTATGAAGATCCCGAGCAATATAGCTTATGGTAGATAATGGTTTTCACATTGCTAAACTGAGCAATGATAGATGGCTAGTTATGAAATTCCATACAGACAGTTTTCTTCTGTTTTTGCAGCAATACATTTATGAGTTATATCAGTTTGATTTGTTTCTCAGCCAAGGTCTTGTTATGTCTCTGTTATTCAGGTTTTCCTTAGCTTTCACATTTGATTGATGTCTGGAAAAAGTGATCAAATTTTTTTGTTCAACTTTCTTGGAATGTAAATATGTTAAAAAGAGTGACCAAGTCTCTTAACTACTTCATGCTATCTTTTTTTGTCACATCTTGCTTAGATCTGAGTTCCCCGGACATTTGCATTCTGTTTGGTGGAGGAAAAAGGGAAGGACTGGAGAGGGTAAAAGTGGAAGGTGAAATGGAAGTTTAAGTATAAGGTGGATACGAGTAAGATCTATCGTCTATTTGACTAAGCTTTTGGGAGGTCGAAAGTCCCTTTTTTAGAAACATGAGGTGTTTGGCCAAGCGGAGAAAATAAGTGCTTTTGGGGAGAGTAGCATAAGTTGTTTTTCAAAAGCTAAAAATGCAGCTTTCCCCGAAAGTACTTTTGAGAAAATACACTTAGAAACACTTTTTAAAAGCTTGTCCAATCACTAATTGCTGCTCAAAAGTGTTTTTCAAATTGATTAACCAAACACAAACTGCTTCTCACCAAAATACTTTTGAAAAAGCACTTCTGAAAAAACACTTCTCAAAATATGCTGATTTTAGAAGCTTGGCCAAACAGACTTGATATGGTTCTTAAAAAGAAAGGACTTAAACAAGGAAGAAGAAAAAGTGGAGCCATTTGATGCCTCTCAATATAAGCGTGTCATTCTTGTACTTCTTTGTGGATGTTAAGAAGTAAATGGAAAATGATATCACTGTTTTTTTCAGTAAAAACTGTTAATAAGACTGTCTATATTAACTTGGAAGTTTCAGTTCAAACTTCATTTACGTTATTTTCTGTTCTTGTTTAAAAACATTCAAGCTTTTAGTTAAACTTTGAAAAGAGCACGGTGATCGTATTGGATAAGGAGAGAACTAATGATCCATAGATTTGGCGTTTGCAGAATTAGTAGGACTCTATCATGTTCATTTAGATAGCTGCAGGTGCTTATGGGTTCGTCAAGCCTTACTTGTTGCGTTCTTATAAATTTGTGCATTTACCATGTTTTCTTTACCCCCCCCCCCCAACAAACCAACCAATCCCCCTATAGAGTTGAAAACTTTAACCCTTGGTTAATGGATTTCAGGTTGGCGAGAATGATTCTGTGATCCTTATGACACATGAACCTAATTGGCTTCTTGATTGGTACTTCGATCAAGTTACTGGAAAGAATGTCTCGTACTTGATACGTGACCACTTAAACGGGAGATGTAGACTTCGAATTGCTGGGGATGTGCATCATTATATGCGCCATAAGTTTGTTGAATCGAAATCGGATAAACAGGTTTATGTCCAGCACTTACTTGTTAATGGTTGTGGGGGTGCTTTTTTGCATCCGACACATGTCTTCAAGAATTTCAACAATTTATACGGAACAACCTATGAGTGTAAAAATCCTTACCCAACTTTTGAAGATTCAAGTAGGGTACGTAATCAATCTCCTTTATATTATATAGACAGACTATTTAGTGCTGTAAATAAGGCCTGTAATATGCTATAACTATTTTGCAGATTGCTTTGGGAAATATATTGAAATTTAGGAAGAAGAATTGGCAATTTGATTTTATTGGTGGCATCATATACTTCATGTTGGCCTTTTCTATGTTCCCCCAGGTAACTTTCTATTTGATTTTCGATCTATTTCTTTTTAGGATTACTTTAGGTATCATTATCCACACTCTCCCTCATGGTAACCCAGTTAGGGGCTGTTTGATAAAACTAATATATGACATCTCAAGTTGAAGTTGTATCTCAAAATAACTTAGCCAGAATACATAAATAAACAAACACTCAATCTTGGTATCAACGGACAAGTAAACACTCCAACTTTGAGAGGGCACATCTAGACACCTCAACTTAGTCTCAACTGACAACTACACACTCCAACTTGTCCCAACCGTGTCTTGTGGACACTCGACGCTGATGTGTCATATAAGCTTTTGAGGTGTCTAGATGATCATTTGGTAAGTTGGAGTTTTCAAGTGACATAGTGAAGATGAGTTTGAGATGTCTAGATATGTATACTCAAAGTTGGAGTGCTTACTTGCCCGTGGCAAAATTTGAGTTGTATTTTTATGTATTATGCCAATAATTATATCTCTTAGTTTAGGTCATGGAAATGTTGTGTTGCAATATCTGATCATTATCATTGAAATATCAGTTGTTTCCTTCTATGTATTGTAAACTTATCAATCTTATAATGTATTAGACATTTATTTTCAATTGTGTTGTTTAACTTTAACACATTATTTAAAACAATCATTAAATTATCCATCTGAGTGTACAAAATCACAGTTCATTAAGAGTTAAATGTGTTGAGTTTTTGTTTTTTTACGAGGTAAATTTTAGTTTAAAATGCTTACTCTTAACTATGACCTTATGATTTTTTTCTTTTATTTGTTTATTTATTTATTATTGTTGTTCGCCCAATGTATAAATTTACGGATTGATGATTTTCAGTTGTGTCTTTATTGCTTCCGACATTTAAGTGCCTTTTATGCATCAACTGGTCTTTTATTTTGTTGTCAAGTACATCAAATGTGTGATTATGTAAATATAATGTTCAGTTTAGACGTGTTCATCTAACACATTTAACTAAATGTTTTATTTCCCATTTGCTTCTAGTGTCGGCTTGATCACATTTTCAAGGATGATACATTTTCGGGTCACATGGGAACCTTCTTCGACACAGTGTGGGGTACATTTATGTATATATTTGGACGCTCATATGTCTCCTTGACCGGCGCGGTGCTGCTATTAATAATTGCAATATCCTTTGTGCCATCCACGGTGCCTTGGAAAAAGAAAGTAGTAATTGGGATTCTTCATGTGTCTGCACACCTAGCTGCAGCTGTGATTCTTATGCTCTTGCTAGAATTAGGCATTGAGACATGTATTCGCCATAAACTACTTGCAACTTCTGGTGAGATTTTGTATTTTGTTTCTATTTTGTGATTTGTCTTTGAGTGTGTTTTTCCATGTTCGGTTGGTCAAAATTTTTGGAAAACATTTTCTCTAGGAAAACAAGTTCCTTCAAAACGAGGGAAAATGACTTCTCTAGTGGAAGTACGGAAAACAAGTTCCACAAGTGATATTCCACATTGTGTGTGTCCTGCCCATTCTCCAATACACCTCATCTTCACGACTTCCCCCCCACCCCCCACCCTCCCACCCCACACCCCTATCCTCTAACCTCCCATAATATTTGTCTAGATTATATCCGAATGCTTTTAGGATACTCCATTGAAAGTTGAATCCATTAGTTAACTACTCCATTGAAAACTGAGTTTTACTTGAGAGATTACCTAGCTAAGTGCCGATTTCATTGTTTCATGTTTTTGCGTCTATGCAGTTCCTTTGCTAACTACTGAATGCTGCAATCCAGGTTATCATACTTTATATGAATGGTACAAATCAGTTGAGAGCGAGCATTTTCCAGACCCAACGGGTCTTAAGGAACGAATAGAACACTGGACATTTGGCCTTTACCCGGCATGTATTAAATATCTCATGTCTGCTTTTGATGTTCCTGAGGTAAGAATTATGCCCCATAAGAGTATTACTTTGTGATGACTCAAATCGTTTAATTATATCTGATGCATGTTTTCAGGTAATGGCAGTTACTAGGAATACTATCTGCAAGAATGGGATGGATTCACTATCTCGAGGGGGTGCTGTAATTTATTATGCATCCGTCTTCCTTTATTTTTGGGTCTTTTCAACTCCGGTGGTTTCTTTGGTTTTCGGAAGCTACCTATACATTTGCATTAATTGGCTTCATATACATTTCGACGAAGCCTTTTCATCACTTCGTATTGCTAACTACAAGTCATTTACACGGTTTCATATCAACAACAAAGGCGATCTTGAAGTTTTTACCCTCGCAGTTGACAAGGTATTTTGCTCATAATAAAGGTCAAGTGTATTATCAAAAGTTGGACTCGAGCTGTTTACATTTGGCAATTCCTCTAATAATCTCTGTCAATTTGTAGGTTCCGAAAGAGTGGAAACTGGATCCTAAATGGGACGGAGAGTCAAAACATCCGCAGGATCCAAGTTACCTTCAGAAATTCCCCAGCAAATGGAGAGCAGCTTCCCCTAATCAAGATCCTGTAGATACTGTACGGATTATTGACCAATTTGTGATTGAAAAGACTGGAAAACATGATTCAGAATTAGCGAACGGGTCAGTTAATCAATAACTCATTTGATTACAAGACTCTTCTACTGTCAGTTTGTACATATAGGCTTTTAGAATTTAGATGGTAATTGATATCATAACCTTTTTCGAAAGAAATCCAATATGTGAAGAGCTGTGACAAATGTTCATTGAAATCATAGGTGGCGATTTTCATCTTTGTTTTTCGTCATTAGACACTTCAGATCAAATATATACAGTACTGTATACTACGCGAAATGGACTGATGTTCATCTTTTCTTTTCGTCATTAGACACTTCAGATCAAATATATACAGTACTGTCTATTACGCGAAATGGTCTAATGTTTCTCATTTCATCAGTAAAAGTAGTATTAGTTGCTTCTGGCTGCTGGGAATATGAGAAAAACCAGCATTGCATGATTTAGTTGGAACATGTTCAACTTGAATTGAACGCTACGTTGAAGAGTTAGCATCTTGCACATTGTTTAAGGAATGAATTCTATCTATATTTTGGTATTGGACAATCCTCGCCTCGTATGAGCTAACTTTTGATGAGTTATCCTAAGGTCCATTTTTGGGAAGGGAAGTGCTAAAAGGCGCCCCTCGATTAGTGGACACATCTTTAATCTTGGTTTATCCTCCTTTCTATCCCGTTCCAAGATAGGCGGCTAATACTTAAATAATAAGTGAAGTAGTCGTCGTCTGTTGGGCTGCATGTTATTTGAGAAAAACTCTCAAAAGTATTTGATTTCATGTATGATGTATATATGAATAACAAATAAAAATGTTCTATAAGCAAATGTAACAAAAAAGAGCAACTCAAAATTTGATAATAATTGAGTTTCATGTTCATTTACAAGATTGAATTGGGCAGGACATCTTACGATCTCCGTTCTTTTTTCTCTGATAGATGGTTAGAACTTCATCCAACTTCGAATTCTATCAAGAGGTCCGATCCACTATCGAAGCACTTTATGTCTGTATTAATTTCTAACCGCGCTGAATCTCCATAGCCAATTTTCTATCAAATATGTTGTATGTGGTATCACTATATATTTTAGTATATAGTTAGTCTTTTATAAGAAATGTCTCATATGGTGTTCCTTTGAGCTTTTTTTGCACTTCATCCCAATTTTCTATTTGTTGGGATAAAGGGCCATTATGAATCTTAACTTGACCACTTTTGAGTTCTCTTTGAGGCAGTCCCAAAAACTCTTGAACATCAGCTAGTTTCTGCACAGACAGTAAAATATATATATAAAAAATTGTAATTTGATTGAGGAAAAAAAGTTGTTTCGACTCTTCAAGTAATGATAGTGTCATATAAATTGGAACAAAGAGAATACGAAAGCCTTACGGTGCGATTTTGAACAATGTCTTCATAGTAAAGAAGAATGTGTCTAGTGCTCTTAAAACACTCCAAAGCTCTATTAGCCTTTCTTTGTGCATTCCTCAAATTTGGTATAAGTAATGACATATTCACCACTGGCTTGTATTTTGCCAATACTTTAGCCTGAAACATGTTTAAAACGTCAAGTTAATGACACGACGAACCGCATTCGTAAGACACCGCGAGGGTTTTCATGAAAAATGTTTTCCTCGAAAATGCTTTTACGAAGAATAGTTCCTTGAAAATCAATAGCAAATCACTAATCTCCCACTATGCACAGGCTCTACTATATGCAGCCTTACCCTATATTTCTGCAAGAGGCTATTTCCACTCACGTGACAACAACTTTACCAGTTACGTCAAGGTTCCCTTTCCACCAGAAAATGACTTTTTATTGAAGAATATTTCCTTCCATCATACCAAACACATTGTTAATCTATGCTGCTTTGACCCTTCAAAAACGTTGCCTCCGACACACACACGACAATATTTTTGAAGAGTCAGAGAACGAGAGGCCTTACCTCATACGGAGAATGTGTATGAGATTTGTGTGTTCCATTCAATTGTTTAGCATCCTTATCGTACGAGTTAGCGAGCAACGAGATCAGCCTGCGTAGCAGATTTCTTCTAAACAGAAATATTGCAGAGACACCTCTTCTGTTGAAGTAATCCACAATCTCCTCATGATACTCCAAAGCTCCCTTCAAGTTCATACACATTAAAAAAGTTCAGAACAATCTAACAATGTCGAAAATTATCAACTAATGCACTTCTAAACGACTAAAAACAGAGTTTATCAGCGAGATTTGTGAAACTAATCATGTCTTTATGTCTAACGGATTGGTGATCTGCTTATATGAACTTGATCAATCTTCCCTTCTTAAGCTAGCTTTCAGGGTTGAGTTAGACCTAAGGTCCATTTAACGGAAAAAAGTTGAATTTGAGGCTAAGGAGACGACTTGAGTTATTGAAGGACTATGATATTAGCATTTGGTACCATCCGAGAAAGGCTAATGTAGTGGTTGATGGCGTTAGACTTGACGAAACAGAGGAGGGTAATTTGATTTTTTCCATATGCCCCCAATTTCGGTGGACTAATAATAATATAGTCGAAGTATGCACAAAGTGTACAGGACACCACCGTTATCGAACATGAAACATCATCAATTGAAATAGGATTAGTACTAATTACCTGATTAAGCATCCACTTAAATCCAATTGCAGCTGTACATTCATTCTTTGATGAGCTACTAATCCAATCAAGATTAAAAACATTATCCATAATTTCCAATATTACTGAAGCATTAATCCTCCTTGATTTTGCACCAAAAATTTCTCCATTAGAACTCACATTCATATGACTATTTAACAATGTCTCAAACCATCCACTCCCTGATCTCTGCATCGATAAAATCGCGAAAAATCGAACAGGATTGCAAGCACATTCCTCCCTACAATTCAATCAAAAAACATGTCATTTAGTCCAATTCAATCTATCTAAAACCTCTGTTCTTCCAACCCTCCAAAACTGTTGTCACATCAGTGTCAGATCCTTCAGAATCCGACACAGAGAGTCCGAGCAACATAGGCTAAAACCATAAGGAGGAACAATCTATGTTGCTCAGATTCTTCAAAATGTCACACATGGTACCAATCGATATTTTGAAGAGCCCGAGCAACATAAGGCTAAAACCATAAAGAGGAATAATCTATGTTGTTCAGACTCTTCAAAAATGTCACATAGAGTACTTGTCGGATCCTTCAAAAGTAGTACAATATTTTTCGAAGGATCTGACACAAGTACTGCAACAACATTTTTGAAGAGTCTGAACAGTATATATATATATTTTGAGGTACCTGGTAAAAGTTTGAGGCTTTGGAAAATGCAAGTAATGAATATCTTCTTCTTGAAAAATAGGATAATGACAATTATGCCTATTAATCACATGAATACTTAGTGATTTAGCTTGTAAAAGATAATTACTTGTTTGATTTATACACATTGATAATATATAAATTCCACAAACCACTGCAAATACTAATAGGACCAATCTCAAAGATTGTTTAGGTGACTTAGTCACAAATAAATCCTGAAAATCACAAAAAAAAAAAAAAAACAAGAACCATACACAAGTTATTTAAGTACTTAAATTAGATCAAACAATAATTAATGAAAAATTAGATTAAGAAATTAAACTAACCTGAGGTTTCCATAATTTAGGAATCTCCATAAAAAAAACAGATGAAATTAAAGAATAAATTTTTTAAAAAAAATTAGAAGAAAATTTGGTTGAATATTGGTTCATCTACCTTGTAGAGTTTTTAGAGGAAAATAAGGAGAAAGAAATGGTCAATCGAAATCTTGAAATTAAAATTCAACATATGTAATAAGGTACTATAATATAAAATAAATTATAAAATAAAAATGAAGATAGTGATGGTTTTTATTAATATTTGTATAAATTTCAAACTGACGAGATCAGTTTCAATAGTATATGATATGATATAATGTTATGAATTTTATAATATGGAATCTTATTATTGTTGTCTCTATCATGTTTTTATTTCATTTCTTTAATTTATTAATTTTCTTGTTATTCTCAAAATTCAAAAGATTGTCACTTTTTTCCAAAGGTGACAAAGAAAAACTTGTCGGTTATGACAGTTGTCTTAAGAGATGTGACAAAAGACCAAAAAAGAAAAAAAAAAGTTAAAGGGAATTAAAGCAGTCGCGGAGTTAGAATTTTTATAATTAAGAAAGTTCAAAATATGAAGAAGTATATATGAATTAACTGGAGAGGGTTCAATATGTATTATATATGCATAAAAAAAGGTTAACTATATATAAATAATATAATTTTTCGTCGAAGGGATTCAGATGAAATTCCTAAGTCAACTTTGCCCATAGTGTTTAATATGAAGGAAAATATATTTTTTTCCCTTGTTTGATGATCAATAAATTTTGATATTTTTCTTAGAAAAATAAGTCTTCTTGAAACTAAGGAGAATGACATCCTTAATAAAATATAGAAGAAATCAAGTTGCATTTTTTCAATCCTACCCAACTCTACTCCACGTTCTTAGTTTTGTCTTAAATATATATAAATATTTTAGGATAATAATTTTTATTTGTATACAAAATACATATATAAAAAAAAATCACTTGTTTAACTAAATATTTTCCTTCATACTAAGCACATTCTAATTAATTAGTATTAATTATATTCCTACTTAGTTTCGAAAATAATAATAATAATAATTGCAAATTGAAATTCATTTTTTTAGATTTTCGGTTTGTATTTTTAGATGGTGGATAAATTCTGCATTTAATTTTTTTAATTTTTGGATTTCTAATTGTGTATTGAATTTGGTACTTCAATTTTTGTAAGAAGAAAAAGCAACTCAAAATAAAAAAAATAAAAAAATATTCAAATCAAACTTGCAAAATCGAATGGAATTTAAACCTATTTGGACCACCTTAGTTGGGTGTATAAGGTGCATTAATCTTTACCAAAAAAAATCAGCATTATTAATTAATACGTTGTTTGGTTGCTAATTTGAATCACGCATAAAATTTAACACAATTTTTTTTTTTTAGTTAGTGTTTGATTTTTTTATTGATGCTCGATTAATTAAAATTTAATAATTACAGGAAGCATTTCTAGGAGCAATGCTCCCAACGAGATATTTTTCTTCCTCAGGAATTCAAATCGAAAATCTCTAATTAAGAGCAAAGAAATCACAACCATCTCATCACATCGGAAACGTATAAGTTCAACATAGCTTATACTCTAGTTTGGTTAGTAATATACTTTCTAGCACTAGTAATATATTCATAGTTATACAAGAATTAATATTTAGTTAGCAGTATTTGAATAGGTAGGATTTTTTTATTTTTTTTAAAGAATTAAAATTTGTGATTCTAAATATGCATGTTATGATATTTTTGTGACTATCAACATATATATTTAAAGATAATAGAAAATTTTAAATTTAATTAAAATTGCTTCAATATTAAATATCATTCTTTTTAAATCAATTTTCTTAAAACTAAATAGAACTGTCGGTGACATAGAGGCATTATGAAATTAACACAACAAAAAAAGATAAGAAAAAAAAAAGAGCAAAAGTTTCTTTATTAATAATAATAATTTTTTAATAGATAAGTGTTCATGCTGTCATGCACAAAATTAAGGGATATTGAAACAACAAACCATGTGAAAAGAACAATTCTAATATAACGCGTTTATATATATTCCTAATATTTGGAAGGAAGACATTATTTATAAATTATTAGTCATACCTAATACTTTATGATAATGTATTTTGAAGTTTAATTTTTCGATTTAAAACTTTAAGATATTGTGTTTTGAATTTAACTTTGAGTTAATAATTCCAAGATATTATGTTGCTAAGTTCAGTTTTTCAGTTCAAAATTTCATAACGATTGGAGTTTAATTATTTTTTCAATGCAAACTTCAAAATTTCATAACGATTGGAGTTTAATTATCATAAAGTTCAAGTTTTAAAAATATCGTGTTCTAACGGTCAACTTTTCCAATTCAAAATTCGGAGACGCTATATCTTGAAGTTCAAACTATTAGTAGTAATAGTAGTAGTTTAATAACATTCATTTCCTAGTAAAAACACATCGTTAAGATTAAAATGAAAAGACTTGAATCAAATAATTTTCAAATTTAAAAAGTTATCATTCCTTTCGAATACATAAAATTAACTTTTTCCAACAGAAAATCACTTTCAACCATTAAAAAGCATACAAAAAGCCAATATTCCACCTTATCTTAAGTACAACATATATGCATAACAAACTTGTGGATATAAAATGTTCAATAGATATCACAAAGATAATGAATTTGAACATAATATAAACATATATTTCAAAAAAAGAAAAAAAAATCAACTACTATACTTAATTTAAGGCTAAAATTTAAATGGCTACAAGCAATTTAGAGCTTGATTATGAGTTTTTACCATATCTTAAAGTTTACAAAAATGGTCATGTTGAGAGACTTTTGGGTATTGATGCAATTCCTCCAGGTATTGATTCTCATATTGGAATTTCATCAAAAGATATTCCAAATATAATCCCTAATTCTGAAGTTTATGTTCGTATTTATCTCCCAATTAATTGTAATAATCAAAAACTACCACTTGTTATTTATTTCCATGGTGGAGGATTTTGTATGTTCACTCCCTCTTCATCACTCTATCATAATTATCTTAACACCCTTGTGTCTGAATCGCGAGTTATCGCGATTTCAGTTCATTATAGAAGGCCCCCTGAACACCCTGTACATGTTGCATATGAAGATTCATGGCAAGTACTACAATGGGTTTTCGCCCATTGTAATGGCCACGGCCCTGAGCCGTGGCTGAATGAACATGCGAATTTCGCACGTGTTTTCTTGTCTGGTGATAGTGCAGGAGCTAACATAGCACATAATATGGCTATGAATGTTGGAAGTGTTGACCCGGAGCTTATGGTTGATATTCTTGGTGTTGCTTTAATCCACCCGTATTTCTGGGGGTCGGATCCAATCGGGTCGGAAGGTTTGTACCCTGATAAGAAGGCGGGTGTGGATCGAATGTGGTCGTTCGTGTGTCCGTCGAATCCGGATAATGATGACCCGAGGGTTAATCCGATTGTGAAAGGTGCACCAGGTTTAATGAGCTTAGGATGTCGTAGAGTCTTGATTTGTGTGGCGGAAAAAGATATTTTGAAGGATAGAGGGCGGGCCTATTATGAAGCTTTGGGCCGGAGCGGGTGGATGGGTATGGTTGAGATCCATGAAACACAAGGACAGGACCATGTATTTCATTTGCATGATTTGGACTCTCAAAAGTCCAAAGATTTGATGAAGAATTTGGCCCATTTCTTCAATGTATTAGCCTTTTAATTATTTTTTCCTAATGGATTTATGAAGTATAATTTGTCATTTATGTAATATCTCTAGTTTATGCTTGAACAACTTGAATTATTTTAATTTTTAATTTTTGTATTATTTTCGCACAATCGTCTTTTACTAAATACATTAAATATGTTATTTTCTACCTCAAATAAAAACAATTCAAACCTACAAAAAGAAGAAGTTATTGACATGTTTAACTAGTAGAGTATGACAAAATACACGTGACATAGTTTTTCTTCAATTGTTCTATTTTTGAAGCACTCCCTTATCTCAAAATAAAAATTAAACAAGACGTTATAACCTAAGATCTCATATTAATTATGCTAATGGTTCATATTTCATTTATTCTCATTTTAATTATCTTATATATTTGTAAAATTGATTCATTTTGTTAGAACCAAAGGGTCTTTCTATAAAATAAAAAAACAATTGTCATTCTTTTAGACACCTAAAAATATGATCTAATAGCCAGTATTGTGATGATTGATGAAAAACTATCAGATATCACGTTTAAATTCTAGAGTAAACAAAAAAAAACTTCTATTTATTCGAACATTGATAGGTATTTATAACTTACCTGGAAAATACTACTATAAATCATAATCTACTACTAACAATTTCTATTTTGTGATTTTCTTAATTGACAATATGAAATTATTTTAAACTCATTTATTTACAAGCTGATATTCTCTTTGTTCATTTTTTAGTTGTCGTGTTTTATTTTTATTTTGATCAATACTTAAAATGTATTTTACATAAAAAGATTTTAATTTATAATACGGAAAAGGGTCAAAACTACCCTTAAACTATATTTCGGTTCAAAAATATCCTTCCCGTCAAACTATTGGGCCATACCTACCCTTCTAGTTAACGGAAGTATTCATGTGTATGTTAAATGTCACATGGATGCCACATGTGCACGCCAAACAAACCCACCTCCACATAGACGACTACGGAAAATGGTCAAAACTATCCTTAAACTATTCGAAATAGCTTAAATATACCCTTAAACTATATTTCGGCTAAAAAATGTCCTTCCCGTCTAACTATTAGACCACACTTGCCCTTCCCATTAACTAAAAGGATATTTTTGAGCTGAAATATAATTTAAAAAGTATATTTAATGTCGAAAATTAGTTAAATTGATTTGCATAAAAAAAAAAGGGTGACAAATCAAGGGGGGGGGGGGGGGGAGAGGGGAGTGACTACAAAACTTGAGAGGAGTTATTAAGTTCATTGGGCTCTTCCCTTCTC